>OZ022579.1:6631303-6846303 GCA_963669155.1 Arbacia lixula
AGGTTGGATCTGCTGAGATTGCATCTGGCTAGCTCCTCTGAATGCCCCTTTCTGGACTGTCTACCTGCACTAGGCTTTGCTTGGTTCGGTCTGACAGAGCTTAATTCAAATTGGTCTACTTGCATGGACTCTCAGACTCTGTATTGGGGTGGGGCCGCGCCTATGGCGATGGCACTAATGCACTTTGATATCCCACTGATTCTATGACTTATCACCCTAAACCTAACCATAATCCTAACCCTAATTCTAAACCTAACCCTAGACAAAATGTTCGCAGTTTAATTCTTCCAATAAAGTGATTTCTTGGTCACTTTCTGCCAATGAAAAAATTGGTTATGCATGATATCATAATCATATGTGAGATACCAAAGTACATTAGCACCAGGCGTGGGCTATATGGCCTTGGGTATACAGGGCCCTGCCCTGATCTCCGAAGAACGGAGGAAGAAGAAGAAGAAGATATAGAGGAAGAGTGAGTGAAGGAGAGAAAGCCTAAAGCCCAGGAGGAACTAACTTGATACGAATAATATCAAATCATGATTTGCATCAATTTTTCTGCTATTTCAGCTGCATGAACTTCTGGTTGGAAGCGTGGATGGAGACTTGTGGATCTACAAAGGAGACAACACTGTTCCCATAGCAACGGCTTCCAATCTGGGCATGGTAAGATGAGTAAAAGACAGATGGCATCTTGCCTCGTTTTTATGCCTCCGCTACGATGGACCTATCTGCCGTTTAAGTCTAAGAGACAGATCCAGTATGGGTTCCATAAAAAAAATAAAGAGTAGCAATATGACTTAGCACACTGTAGTAGAAAGGGTTGATTTATATTTCCCCATAGGAAAACATCTAAGTTCATCTTCTTCTACAGGTCCAGAATTTTATTCAAAATTTAATGAAATACTGGCATTATCAGAAGCTGAAAGTTTTTGGCAAAAAATACATATAAAAAAGGTTCTTCCTCTTGCTCTTTTTTCCTCTACGGTAGTTAGTATTAAATATTTATTTCCAGAAAGTTTGCCTCAAGCATATATCGCTATTTGTGATGCTAAAAGTATGGTTCCCGTATTTACTGTATGACAGATATGCCCATCGTAATGGAGGTAAGATGCACAGGTGCATTGGGTCTACCCCCATCAGGGCCTCGTTGGGTAAAACTTTCCATTAATGGTAACTCTATCATCAATGGTAACTACCATGGTTATATCATTGCCATTGGTTGCAAGGTTACCATCAATGATATGTTTTATGCACCAGGGCCCAGGTCTGATCATTTCATCTGCCAGGAAAATGTGCAACTACACTTAACAATTAAGTAAACTTTAATAACCAAACACATCAAATGTTTTCATTAGAGCAAAGACTAACATGAATCTCCTGACAAAAATCAGACTTTGACAACTCGAGTTCCTTGGGACGCTGTTTTTTTTTTGGAAGGAAGGAATTGAAATATTGACATGTGGAAAATGGAGTGGAAAAGAGGAAGATGAAGGTGAAAAATGTACTTTTCAATTGAATTGCAGAATGGGGTGGGAAATCAACCTTACAACTCAATTGAATAAGCACAGAGCAGAGATGATCAGCACAGCATTTTCTTCACATGATCATGGCATTAGAACAAGAATAAGTACCAAAGCCATAAATAAAGGGGAAGTCTACATTGAAGTTGAATTTATTTAAATTAAAGCAGAAAAATGAAATCAACATAATTGTTCAGGTTTGACAAAAATTCATCAAAAACTTTGGTAATAATAATGAGTGGTACATTATTTGGAAAGTATGCATAACATTTGCATTCATATTTCAACTTGAAGTTTCACCTCAGTTGCGGTTTAGAACAAAATGTTTCAGTACCGTTGACATGAAGATGTGTACTGAGCCAATGTGGGGTTACATACTTAGTGATTGATTTGAGGGTCATCTCTCATTTTCTGCAGTTTATAATAGTACTCTTTTATCAATGTTTATAAAATGTCATGTTTTATCCCCATATTTTTTTTTTCAGATTGTGTGCACAGAAATAGCAGATGTTTGCAATTCAAACAAGGTAACCAATTTCTTGTGAGAAACCTATGGGGCTCCATCTTGTAAAAAGTTGCAATTGATCGCTCCCTTTTATGTAAAGGCTTACAATTGATGTCAATGACAAGTCAAGTTGCGACCAATTGCTTTTTGTCTCGCCCACCGGAGGTGAAGGCGAGACTAAGGGATCCAAATGGCGTCCGTCCGTCGTCCGTCCGTCGTCCGTCGTCCGTCGTCCGTCGTCCGTCACAAATGTTAAAGTTTACCTGCAAGACTCTCTTTTGACAAATAACTTCACATAGGTTGCTTGGATTACAACCTAACTTGGGTCATAGATGCACTGGGGCTACCTTCATGTTATGGTGCTGTTGGAGGTCACAGGATAAGGTCAAAGGTCATTTGAGGTCATACGTTAAAGTTTACCTGCAAGACTCTCTTTTGACAAATAACTTCTTATGGGTTGCTTGGATTACAACCTAACTTGGGTCATAGATGCACTGGGGGTACCTTCATGTTATGGTACCGTTGGAGGTCACAGGATAAGGTCAAAGGTCATTTGAGGTCATACGTTAAAGTTTACCTGCAAGACTCTCTTTTGACAAATAACTTCACATGGGTTGCTTGGATTACAACCTAACTTGGGTCATAGATGCACTGGGGGTACCTTCATGTTATGGTGGCGTTGGAGGTCACAGCATAAGGTCAAAGGTCATTTGAGGTCATACGTTAAAGTTTACCTGCAAGACTCTCTTTTGACAAATAACTTCACATGGGTTGCTTGGATTACAACCTAACTTGGGTCATAGATGCACTGGGGGTACCTACATGTTATGGTGCTGTTGGAGGTCACAGGATAAGGTCAAAGGTCATTTGAGGTCATACGTTACGGTTTACCTGCAAGACTCTCTTTTGACAAATAACTTCACATAGGTTGCTTGGATTACAACCTAACTTGGGTCATAGATGCACTGAGTGGAGGTACCTTCATGTTATGGTGCTGTTGGAGGTCACAGGATAAGGGCAAAGGTCGTTTGAGGTCATACGTTAAAGTTTACCTGCAAGACTCTCTTTTGACAAATAACTTCACATGGGTTGCTTGGATTACAACCTAACTTGGGTCATAGATGCACTGGGGGTACCTTCATGTTATGGTGGCGTTGGAGGTCACAGGATAAGGTCAAAGGTCATTTGAGGTCATACGTTAAAGTTTACCTGCAAGACTCTCTTTTGACAAATAACTTCACATGGGTTGCTTGGATTACAACCTAACTTGGGTCATAGATGCACTGGGGGTACCTACATGTTATGGTGCTGTTGGAGGTCACAGGATAAGGTCAAAGGTCATTTGAGGTCATACGTTAAGGTTTACATGTACCTGCAAGACTCTCTTTTGACAAATAACTTCACATGGGTTGCTTGGATTACAACCTAACTTGGGTCATAGATGCACTGGGGGTACCTTCATGTTATGGTACCTTTGGAGGTCACAGGATAAGGTCAAAGGTCATTTGAGGTCATACGTTAAAGTTTACTTGCAAGACTCTCTTATCACACATAGCTCATCACATGTTGCTACAATGGCAATCAAACTTGGATGATGGATGCACTGGGGGCACCTGCATGTAATTGTGCTGTAAGAGGTCACATGATAAGGTCAAAGGTCATTTGAGGTCATACATTAAAGTTTACTTGCAAGAGCTTCCTAACTTGTGCACAGAATTGTGTGAGCATGTGTGAGCATTACTGATGTAGATTTAGGCAAACATTACTCATGCACATTTATGCAAATTTATTCAAAGTCACTATTTTGCACCTGATTTTGATGTTGTCTGTTTAAAGTTGCTTATTTGTTTGTTTCAGTTTTCTTTTCCGTAGCAACGGAGATCGCGATATTTCTGGTTATTTTCGCAAGTGGGCGAGACACAATATTGCTAATGCCTTGTTATTAAAAAAAACGGAATTAGTTGATAGGATCTTAGTTTTGAAGATTTGTTTTTAAATTTCAATTATGAGGAAAGACTACGCTCTAAACATTTGATTTATCACAGTCAGGTTCTTAGTTTGGAAGATGTTGACATTATTCCACAGGAATGAGATGATGATGGTCTTTTTTTTTAAGGTTTCAAAAATGAATTAAAAGGGTCTGGAGAAAAGACTACGCACTTATTTGTGAAATAACAGGGTTTGAAGGAAAGACTACTAGGCTCGATCCTCATGTTATTCTATGAGAATCTGATGATGTGATCTGAGTTTGTAAGGTTAAAAAAATAATTAAATGGGTCTGGATAAAAGACTACGCTCTAACTTTTAAAATAACTGGGTCTGGAGGAAAGACTATAATCAATTCTCATATTTTTTCACAGGAATAAGATGATGGGGCCTTGGTTTTGAAGATTTAGAAAGTTAATTAATTGGGTCTGCAGAAAAGACTACGCTCTAACTTTTACACTAACTGGGTCTAGAGGAAAGACTAGAAACGATTCTCATCTTATGCCACAGGAATAAGATGATGGGGCCTTAGTTTTGAAGATTTAGAAAGTTAATTAATTGGGTCTGCAGAAAAGACTACGCTCTAACTTTTACACTTACTGGGTCTAGAGGAAAGACTAGAAACGATTCTTATCTTATGCCACGGAAATAAGATGATGGGGCCTTAGTTTTGAAGATTTAGAAAATCAATTAAATGGGTCTGCAGAAAAGACTATGCTCTTACTTTTGAAATGACCGGGTCTGGAGGAAAGACTAGGCTTGATTCTCATATTATTCCATGATAAGATGATAGGGCCTTGGTTTCGCAGATTTAAAAAAACCCGAAATAATTGGGTCTGGAAAAAGACTACGCTCTTATTCTTTAACTACTCGGGTCTGGAGGAAAGACTAGGCTCGATTACCATGTTATTCCACAAGAAAAATATAATGGGGCCTTGGTTTTGAACATTTAAAAAAATGAAATAATTGCGTCTGGAGAAAAGACTACGCTCCTAATTTTGAAATGATCGGGTCTGGAGGAAGGACTAGGCTTGATTCTCATGTTATTTCATAAGAATAAGATGACGGGGTCTTGATTTTGAAGAATTGAAAAAAATGAAATAATTGGGTCTGGAGAAAAGACTACACTCTTAATTTTGAAATAACCAGGTCTGGAGGAAAGACTAGACTCAATTTTCATGTTATTCTAGAGGAGTGAGATGATGGGGCCTTGGTTTTGAAGATTTAAAAAAATGAATGAAACGGGTCTGGAGAAAAGCCTAGGCTCTCATTTTTTAAATAATCGGGTTTAGAGGAAAGACTAGACTCGATTCTCAGGTTATCCCTCAGGAATAAGATGATCGGGCCTTGGTTTTGAAGATTTTAAAAAAATAAAAAAAATTGGGTCTGGAAAAAGACTACGCTCTTTTTTTTAAATTATCGGGTCTGGAGGAGAGACTAGGCTCGATTCTCATGTTATGCCACAAAAATAAGACGATCGGGCCTTGGTTTTGAAGATTCCAAAAATGACATAATTGGGTCTGGAAAAAAGACTAAGTTCTTATTTTTGAGATTTTCGAGTCTGGAGGAAAGACTAGACTCCATTCTCACGTTATTCCACAGAGAGAAGGTGATCGGGCCTATAATTGGGTCTGGAATAAAGACTGCGCGCTATACCGATGCATCAGTACAGGGTTTCAGTTTTGAAGAAATTCGACAAAATATCCCCTAAAAATTATTACATTTGTGGGTAAAGTGATTATTACATTTGTGGGTGAAATTATTACATTTGTGGGTAAAGTGTTATTACATTTGTGGGCGTTATTACATTTGTGGGTAAAGTGTTATTACATTTGTGGGCGTTATTACATTTGTGGGCGTTATTACATTTGTGGGTGTAACAGGGGTCACGAAGCTGTTCTTAAGCTAATAACGTCTTTATGCACGACTGGTGACCCTTTCTTGTGCTAAATCAGATATCAAACTTGGTTCCCGTTTTAATATAGTGGAATTTTAATTTATTAACATCAGATTTGAACTGATGGGAATCTGATTTCGCACCAGAAAGGGTCACCAGTTGTGCGTAAATTAGTTCTTAGCTTAGGAACAGCTTGGTAAAACACCCCCTGGTAGCCTTTTTGATACAGTGCATGCACAAAATGAGCTGGCTTGAGAAATTACAAAAAAAATCAAGTTTGTTGGCAGGCTTTGTAAAATCAAAACTGTCATGTGTAATTCTAAATCCGAAAAATGCCAGTTAGTAATATTTTTGATGTCCTTTTTACGCCGAGTGTTGTAGTCTACGAGTGCAGTTTATGAATTGGACAATACGCGAAGACCCATGCATGCAGAGCAGGAAAATGCCCAGTATATTTTGTCAGAGCTGTAAAAAACAGACACGGAGATGAGATTTTTAACTTCTCTTCTGCTTCATTGCTATGAACAGTTAGAGCACGAGACACATCTGTTGTGTTGCTTTCTGTTTGCAGCTCCACCGCTATGTCTTCATCATCGCAAACCCCATGATAGCCAAGAAGCCATCTTCCACAGATGACCTGGAGAGGGAGGTGTCTACCCCACCCTCCGAGTCTTCCCCCATCCCCAGGGGTAGGGCAACCCCCCAGGGGTCTGGTAGTGGGCACGGGAGTGAGCAGGGAGAGAACCTCTCATGTATGTATGCCACATTCTCTCTCTCTCTCTCTTCCTCTCTCTTCATCTCTCTCCAGTCTCTACCCCTTCTTTCCTCTCTTCCCCAACCCTCCTCTCCTTCTAGTCTTTCAATTTTACACTGTACAAGACATTGGCTTTCTGGTGATACCTTGAATATATTGTTCATGAAAATTTGTTTGTTTTGTTTGTGAAATGAATAAAGAATTGACCCCCCTCCCCCCACCCTCAAAGATCTCCCTCTTCTCCATCTCAAGGGATACAGCAAGGAATATACCTCATTTTATCCATTCTTCTTAGCATCTCCCTCCCCCCCCCCCCCACCTCTTACCCCCAGCTCTGTCATTTTCCTATTCCAAGGGTGAGGTGACCCACCCATGAGTGTGCCGGTAAGGTGAGCAGGGAGAGGGCCTCTGATTGTGTTTGTATGCTGCCTTTTGTCCTCTCCCACTAGGTACATGTCCTTTCTCTACCCCATTCTCACCATTTGACGTTCACCGAGATAGCAGATAAAGAAAAGTGTATTCTAAATTTGAAATCCTGTCTCAACCTATCTCTCTATATCAGTGTATTAATCTCATTTTACTTCTCCAGTGTACTCTTTTTATAATAATCTCGTTACTGGTATGTAATGTGACATCACTTGTTCTATACTGGCAGATTTTCATTGATAACGGTGGCAAATACGCAAAATAGACAGATTGAACTTGAAGAGACTAACAAATGAAATCTGTTGTAATAACAGTTGTGTTATATTAGCTGTTTTTATCACAAGAAAGCAACATCTTAGATTGAACTCGAAGAGACTAACAAATGAAATCTGTTGTAATGACAGTTGTGTTATATTAGCTGTTTTTATCACAAGAAAGCAACATCTTTGCCCTTTTCTGTTCAGTTGACTCTGGTGAGTTCAGCATCAGCACAAGCTTTGCCAGCTTTGATTCGTACTCCACGGAAGAAGGGCGGGGTCACCCGAGACGCAAGGTTCTAGACATGCTGACGGAAAACCTCTCCAAGCAGGAGAAGGAGAGCGTTCTATCTGTGCCCCATGCAAACACCCCTGAGGATCTGAAGCTGTTTGCCAGGTATATAAAATGGGCCTGTTTTCACAAACATAAAAGGAAGGTTTTGAATGCTAATTTTTTTGTCTAACCAAGGATCTCAAGCTATTTCCCAGGTTTGGGGGCCATTTTCATAAATTATGTTTGTGTTTGTGTAACCGATCAACAAATTGATTATGATCATCTGCCCTTTGAAGTGGCAAAAAAAAATCTTCAAAAACACAGGGGGGGGGGGTGCGGAGGGTTTGAAGCTGAATCTCTTAGAAGTAACAATCTTAAATTTTAATCAACCAAAAAAAATATGCCAAAGGATCAAAATTAGCCTTTTTAATTTCTGCACACATGTACACAAACCTAAATAAACAATATCCTTGCCAACATAATTCTATGTATTGTTAGAAGACAGTCCTCCAGCTGCAATTCACACAGAAAATACATGTGTAAGTTGATTTCAAAACGATGAGAAAGAGAAAGAGTTCAGTAAAAGTTTGATCAAAAGCTGACCAAAGTAATACATATCAGTTGGGACCATTTTAAAGTTTGCGTGGCATGTGTTGTGATTGCAGGCTCTGTCCTTACATGCGGGGGATGCATCATCTAGAGGAGATCATGTATTACGAGAACCTCAACCGATCCCAGCTCTACGCTCTGCTCGATAAATTCAAGGATGTTCTGGTGACGTGCACACATCAAGATGCAGCTAGCGTCCAGTACAAGGAATTCTTATGATGGTGGTGGAAGTTATTCACAGACATACATGTATCTTGCCACTTCAGGAATGATAGAGATAAATATTTGTTTCTTTTTTTTTTTTTACAAAGAAAATTTAGGCATACACCCAGTTGTAAGGACACCCAGTAGTAAAATCTAGCTGAATGGTCCTTACGGCGGACTACTCATGAATATTAATGAGTCAGATTAAATGAGACTCTGCAGTATTTGTTTCCATGTTGTCGTGTCTTGATCCGTGAACTAGAAATAACTGGCGTGGTTAAGTCGCTGCCCGGTAAGCAGTAGACTGCAGGTTCAGATCCCGTCTGGTTCCAAGATTTTTTTCTGACTTGTTTATCATTCATTTACAGGATGGAGCTTGCTATCCTCACTACTGGGTGTGTGCCTAAAATTTTTGTGTAAATTGAAATTACCCCAGAAAGCCCTTTCACTAAAATACTTTTTTGTTCAAAAACATTCTGGTTTCATCTAGTGTCTAATAAAAAGGCATTATCCGTTGGTGTGTATCTTGTCTAGTAAGGGACACATTCTTTGGGATTACATTCAAGGATTTTCTTGTGTGTACATGTCAAGATACGGCAGTGCACAGTACAGGGAGGTTTCAAAGCTAATGTCATGGTCACAACCCGCCGTGCACCTCTCCGGGTGTGGTCTGCGTCGGACACAAGGAGGTGGGCATTTCTGGTGGCACGTACTAGCGCAAGGGATCGCAGAAGTTGGCACGCAAGCTGCGGACATGCAATTTAAAAAACACTTACGGCCGGTCGTGACGATGGCATAAGGGAAAGACGTGGAAAAGAATACAGGATCCGTAATCATGTCAGAGCATTTCTGCCATAATCAATTGTCTCGTTAATTTTCAATGATTGTATCATGTAATATCCTGAATTCAAACAAGAATTAGGACCTGTGGTCATATCACAAGGATCCTGCGATGCTCACAGGTCCAATTATCTTTACATGTATTATCTCTGACCCTAGAGGGATGGTTCACCCGGAAATCCAGTTGGTTTCAATAAAAGCAGACACATGAAAGAAACATACTAGTGAAGGTTTGATGAAAATCTGTCAAAGGATAAGAAAGTTGTGATCTTTTAAAGTTTTGATTTTGTGATGATTTTGTGACGTCACGTGCGAGATCCAAAATCTAATCAGTCAACTGTCTCATCACATGTCATTGCATTTACTTTGTCTTGAGTTAGCACATTAACAAGATCCTGATAGAAGCAATTACTTTAGAAGTGTATGCATTGAAATACATGTATTGATATCAATGGTGAAAACTTTATTTCTGATTAATTTTCCCATTGCTTTGCAACTTAGCAAAATAAGTGTAAAACTAATCCATGGTTGTGATTTGGCCAGAATGTGAGATCCCCTGTATGACTAATGAGCTCATTTCAAGCACCGCACAGAATGTTATAGATACAACCAAGTTGTGCAATATTTGTTGTCTATATACGGCGAAATACTAGGGATCCAGAATCCAATGAACTGCAGGATGGCAGTCATTGGTGTGTCACACAAATTTGTATGCACACATGTGAAACATGTTCGTGTAAATTGTAGCAATTGTGCATAAATAAAAATTATTTTTATATTTTATCTGTGAATGTGGTATGTGTTTATTTGTTGTGTATATTGAAGGGTAAACTATACTGCTTCTTGATATATAGAGAGAAATTTAAGAAGAAAATGATGACAGTAATTTTCTCTAGTTCAAATACTGTAATGCCTTCTTTATTCCCTGAATTTGAAAATATATAAGAATATTTACATACGTACTTTTTCAATTTCTATACATGTTTATAAAACTTGTATACACTCCACTACATTGTAAACATTCAATGAATTAAAATCATAAGGCAGTAAAACAGTTTTTTGGTATATATTTCAGTTAAGGCAAATTCATCAAGACAAGGATTTAGTGCAGCATGTAAATCCAAAATAATCATCTATCATAATGATGTAAGACTAGTAGCTCTATACATGTACCATTGTATAGGCCTAACAAATCACACAAAAATTGTACCCATATATGTTTATCTAAGATAAAGGGTAATTGTGGTAATAATTTCTGACTATTTTGTCCTCATAACCAGGTTCATATTTTTTTAATTCGGAAAGATGCATGTACCATCAAAGAAACGAAAAATAATAAATAATACAGTGTACATGTATATTTAAACAATGTATACACGATTACACAATCTATTTCATGTTCTTTCTGTTTTTTCCCAATTCACAGAATCCTCAGATAGCAATTCTCTTTATTTATTCTGATACAAATTTTGATGACCATTTTGATGCAATTAAAGAGTTACTAAAGAATTTAAAGAAACATATACGCATGTGAAATAACGTGTGATGAAATCAGAAAACATAAACGGGTATTAATTATGTCAGCTGCCCACTATCAGTAATAAGAACAAAATGTGTTTTTGAAACAGTACAGAAAAGTTTTACGCGTAAACTAAAACATTTATGCAAAATGCCAACCAAATGCATAAAGTATAACTGCGCGTTTCATAACAATGCCTTACTACATTATCATTTTCAAATCATTCCTTCCCGGTATAGGGAGCGTAGTGGAGGAAGTATCCTGCTCACGAACACAAGTGCCATGGTGGCTTGGGTTTGAACCTGGGACAAGAAAAATGAAACGGCTCCCTGAAGGGCATGCTGATTTCCTATAAGCATGTTATTCAGATGATTGAGTTTTGGAATGAGTTGAATTTATTCACAGGATTATATCTCGAGAAAGCACCTATGTTTATTTTGCACATTAGTTTCTACTTTCTATTGCATGTTTTATATACATGTATTATACTCTTGGGATACAGCTTACATTTAAAGACTAAAATCATTAAAGGACAATGCATATTTCTGTGTAAAGATTGGCACTAAAGAAAAAAAATCCTTTAAAATAAAAAACATGTACTAATACCAAGAAATGTACTAACATTTCTTGGGACAAGCGTAAGTCATAATACAGTATAAACCATCAGTCAACTAATCTTGATTTCAGATAAAAAAGGAGTAATTTCTTCATTCATCTTTACTTGCAAGCTCTTCTTCAGCAAGTTTATTCCTCTTACTAATACAGGGGTCTCCTTTCACATAGAACCTGAGTGGTTTCTCGACCCATTCCTTCGTTGCAGAATGGATCCCTATACGTGGGCAGCTGACAATATCCTTGTCCGCTATTTGGTCACCAGTCTCTACCCACATGGGTGCAATGGGTGATGTGAGGTCTGTTGTGTTAAGGTTTCTGTCGATGTCTAAGGCCATGCACAGCTTGCTTGGCCCATTGCATAGAGCCTCCTCCTTGAATGTTCGGTCCTTGTTTTTGCCGGCATTTATTCTGAGCGTTTCCATGGTTGTGGTGCCCTCTATGGGAGCTAGAGCCCTGAGGAGCACTGCCTGCCCTTCACCTATATGAAGGAGAGAAGGAGAAAGAGAGAGAGAGGGGGGGGGGGAGAGGAGAAAAAAACATTGCATACTTCTAAATAATATGCAGTATTTGAATTCATTTCATATTGGCCTGAAGGCATCCAAAACAAAAAGGGAAATCTTCATTAACATGACCAAAAAAGATAAGTTTAGAAATTAGCTAAAAAGACAAGATCTTGAGGACTGACATGGGTTCTTCTGGTAGCAAATACCCCCACCTCCCTGCCACATGAAAAAAATATAACAAAAAGCCAATCATCGATAGTAACATGTTAATTCACATATAGCTATCAATGCATAATGGCTAATGCCATCCCAATATAACAATGTATCACAACACTGTATGAATATTCATGATCTGTAAGCATGAGAATCATTGTACAGTATGTATCGTAACCGTAATAAACTAGTTCCTGAGATAGAGAGTTGACATCAACATCAATACTCCCTACCTTCACTGGTGATGTTGAGGCAGTAGTACATGCCGTATGTCATGTAGACATAGGCATGGCCCGGGGATTTATACATGCTCTCATTACTCTTGGTGCGTTTGCCCTGGTAGGTGTGACACGCCGTGTCCTCGGCTCCCACATATGCCTCCGTCTCCACGATCCTCCCGGTCAACCGCTGGCCGTCGGCCAAGACCCGCACCAGAGTCTGACCTAGGAGATGCTTGGCCAGGTCAATGCATGGCCGCTGGAAGAAGGTCACAGGTTGTCTGGACGCCACGGTTTTGATCATCTTAGCAGCTCCGCTAGGACCAACGGTGCTCTTGCTGTCTTGGGAATCGCTGGAGGTCGCCGATGATATACTGGTTTGGGCCTTGGACTTGGCCTTAGACCTTCCCTTGGACTTGGTGGCCTTGGCCTCTGCAAAGTAAGGACTTTTAATCACCGCACCATCTTGATTGGGTGCATCTAATGACTGTCTTTTCTGTCCCCTGAGCGTATAGATAATGAAATAGATGAAACAAAAGCAAGAAACCATTGACATCTTGCTGAACAGCACTGTTCAAAGTGTCAACAATCATTGACACAGTCATGTTGGAAGATGCCAATCTGCAATACAAATCGTTACATATCACTACACTGTAAAAGAGTAGCAGTACACTACAGCTCAAAGGAACAGGCATAGAGGAAAGGGAAAGGGAAGAAAGGGAAGGAGTCGCAGTTTTGAACAGCGGTACATTTTGTCTAGTTCAGCATGAAACACTACCAGTATGCTTTTTAGGCTAAAGCATCATGTTTCATGCTGAACTGGACAAAATATACTGTGGTTTAAAACTGCAGCTCCTTCCCTTTTTCCCCTTTACCTTTCCCTATGCAAATTCCTTTGAGCTGCAGTGTACATCTAGTCGACATGCTGGTAACATATGGCAGTATACTGTACAGAGAAAAAATAATGCATTAATGATGTTCTGAAGAGAAAGAAATCTCTGAAACATTGATGGACTCAAAACTAATATGTATAGGTCAAACTTGTCTCATTGTATTCTTATCCAAATTCAAATGCATTTCTTCAATCATATAAAATGATCAATATGAATCAACCATAACTGATCTCTATACAAAGTTTCTTGTTTTCTCTTTTTCTTACCTGTTTTTTCCTCTTCCTTTAGCTGTTCCCTGGCTCATTCTCAATCATTGGCAGACCTTGGCCTGGTTGCACTTGGCTGGATAAATCAGGAAATATGATTTCAAACCGAATTAAAATACTACGAGCTCCTTGGGAATATTTCATAATCATTGAAACAATTCGTTCTTTTCTCTTCCTAGATTCATAACCAACACTTCTTTCTCATTATAAAATTTCATTTGGAAGTCAAAATTTGTAGCTTGTCCTATGTGGAAGTTGTCAAATAAACTCTGTAGTCAAATCTAGACAATATCGATTACAGGTATTCAAATTTCAAAAACTGTTAACTTTTCTTGAACAATACAAAGTAAAATCAAATTAACAAAATTTTCCTATTTCTTGACCCTTCAAATTTCCTTTTTACTGCTGGTCTTACAAAATGTAATTGGAAAATGTAGACCTCTACAGCATTTGAGAGAAGTTGATATAATGCCCTTTTTATTACAAAAATATCTTCAAGTGCATCAATAAAAAAATATATATATTTGATTGAAAATATTATACTCTTATGTTTTAGGATGGTATTTTAGTGTTACTAAGGGTTCACGCATGCTCCGCATAGTGGCATCAACATCATTCAAACTCATGACATTACATGTGCAAAACAAACTGAAAACACAAAATTTTGCAACATTTCATTTTTTTTTTTTTTTACATTACTGCATTATTATAATAATTATAATTTGATATAATATAATGCAGCAATGTCAAAAATTAAATGTGGCAAAATTTGGTGATTTAGGTCTTCACAACCATGATTACATTTAAGCATTAAGCAACCACCGAAGTACCCGTACGAGGCGAGCTGCGAGGACCCAACTTGCATGCCCCACGCCGGTAGGTGAGGGGTAGTGGGGCCTGGGGGGCGTGTTTATGCCCACACGGCTATTGACCCGGCCCGGCAGGGTTTTGCCTTTCGCTAAGTAATTGTAGTTGACAGAAGAAGAAAGTACTTACGTGTTTTTTCTTCAAGGGTTTTGTGCAATCTCTCAATGTCCTAAATCACAGGATTTTTTCTGGTTATGATGAGCGAAATAACAACAGCATTTCTCATCCCAGATCCACAGGTTTGTGCACGTCGCAGTGAATTCAGGAGAGATGGGCATGCGCATGCGCCAGTAATATGGGGAAATCCCCTCTTGTAGGTGGCGTACGACCGTGCGCCACATTACGGAGAACGGACTTCGTTCTGTTCCATTTATGCGTTGCAATTGTAGCCTTAGTGATGGAACAAAATGAGGAAAAAGAAAGGAATTAAAATTCATCTGAAGAAAAAAAATCTGTATTTATAGTACAGTGTTCTGTATTATACATAGCTAACACATCAACAATTTGATGACTACAATATCGGGCTGAGTAATTTTAAGCCGTTACTTAAATTCAGTCCATTTCCAAGCTATAAACTGCTGATTACTGAATGTGTGTTAAATGTCTGTTAAATGTATCACCTACACCACCAACTACCAGCCACCATCACCATCACCACCACCACAACCAAGTACCATTACCACTGCCACCACTATACCATCACCCCACCATCACCAGCACCACCACTACCACCTGCACCACCACCACCACCACCACCACCACCACCACCACCACCACCACCACCACCACCATATACCAACACCATGCAGCATCACCATTAGGCCTACCACTATCACTACCACCACCACCACTACCAACACCACCACCACCTCTATAACCACTAATTACTACAGTCAAACGCATTCACCATCAACAATTGCCACAAGTCCCCCTAACTTTCATTACCACCATAACATACTACAACTGACCTTTACTACCGTCACAATTATTACAACTCAACACCACTACTAGTACCACTATCATCAACACCACCATCACTGCTATATATCACAGGATTACAGAAATTCTCACTCGTTTTACCCTTCACTTACAAAGCACACAGACAGACTCCCAAACCAAACAGATGGATTCTGACACCGGATTCTGTAGCAGAAAAATCTTTGTTGAATGAATAATCTCACTTTTGTTTTTGACAACATAATAAAATCATGATCATGATGACAATAACTTTCTCCAGTTCAAATACTGTAATACCTTCTTTACTCCCTGAATTTAAAAATATATAAGAATATTTACAGACATACTTTTTCAATTTCTATACATGTTTATAAAACTTGTATACACTGGACTACACTGTAAACATTCAATGAATAAAAATCATACGGCAGTACAAACAGTTTTTTGGTATATATTTCAGTTAAGGCAAATTCATCAAGACAATGATTTAGTGCAGCATGTAAATCCAAAATAATCATCTATCTATCATAATGATGTAAGACTAGTTAAACTTACTCGCACGTGAAATAACGTGTGATGAAATCAGAAAACATTAACGGGTATTAATTATGTCAGCTGCCCACTATCAGTAACAAGAACAAAATGTGTTTTTGAAACAGTGCAGAAGTTAAGTTTTACACTTAAACTAAAACATGAACGCAGAATGCCAACCAAATGCATAACATGTAACTGCATGTTACATAACAATGCCTTACTACTACATTATCATTTTCAAATTATTCCTTCCCAGTATAAGGAGCTTAGTGGAGGAAAAATCTTGCTGACGAATACAAGTGCTATGGTGGCTTGGCTTTGAACCTGGGACAAGCAAAATGAAACAGCTGAAGGGCATGCTGATTTCCTCTAAGTATGATTGAATTTTGGAATGAGTTGTATTTATTCACAGGATTATATCTCGAGAAAGCACCTTTGTTTATTTTGCACATTAGTTTCTACTTTCTATTGCTTGTTTTATATATAAAGTCTTATTAGGATACAGCTTACATTTTAAGACCAAAATTATTAAAGGACAATGCATATTTCTATGGAAAGATTGGCAGTAAAGAAAAAAAAAACCTTTAAAATAAAAAGCAGTTACTAATACACCTGTACCAATCTTGATTTCAGATAAAAAAGGAATAATTTCTTCATTCATCTTTACTTGCAAGCTCTTCTTCTGCAAGTTTATTCCTCTTACTAATACAGGGGTCACCTTTCACATAGAACCTGAGTGGTTTCTCAACCCATTCCTTCGTTGCAGAATGGATCCCTATACGTGGGCAGCTGACAATATCCTTGTCCGCTATTTGGTCACCAGTCTCTACCCACATGAGTGCACTGGGTGATGTGAGGTCTGTTGTGTTAAGGTTTCTGTCGATGTCTAAGGCCATACACAGCTTGCTTGGCCCATTGCATAGAGCCTCCTCCTTGAACGTTCGGTCCTTGTTTTTGCCGGCATTTATTCGGAGCGTTTCCATGGTTGTGGCGCCCTCTATGGGAGCTAGAGCCCTGAGGAGCACTGCCTGGCCTTCACCTGTATGAACAAGAGGAGGAAGAGAGAGAGAGAGAGAGAGAAAAAGGGAGAATGAAAGGGAGAGAGAAAGGGAAAGAGGAGGGGAGAGAAAGAGAGCGATAGAGAGAGATAAGAGAGAGTGAGAGGGAGAGAGAGGGAGAGGGGGAGAAAGAGAGGGGGGGAGAGAGAGAGAGAGAGAGGGAGAGAGAGATTTTTTTTTTTTGCATACTTCTAAATAAAATGCAGTATTTGAATAAATTGTCATACCAGCCTGAAGGCACCCATAAGAAAAAGGTAAATCTTAATTTACATGACCAAAAAATAAACATGGTAAAAATCAGCTAAAAACACATGATCATGAGGACTGACATGGGCCCTCCAGGCAGCATTTACCCCCATGCACCTCCCTCCCACATGGAAAAAAACATTAAAAAAAAAAAGGCAATCATGCCTGACCATTGCTGCTGTTGCCACAGCAGTTGCAATCGATAGAGACATGTAATTCACATATTGAGCTATCAATGCAAAATGACTAATGCCAGAACAGTACTACATTACATGCATATTCATGATCTGTAATCATGGGCAGCATTGTACATGTATGGATGCTAATTATAATAAAGTAGATCCTGAGATGAAGAGTTGACACCAACATCAATACTCCCTACCATCACTAGTAATGTTGATGCAGTGGTACACGCCGTATGTCATGTAGACGAAAGCGTGGCCCGGGGATTTATACATGCCCTCATTTCCCTTGGTGCGTTTGCCCTGGTATGTGTTACAAGCCGTGTCCTCGGCTCCCACATACGCCTCCGTTTCCACGATCTTCCCGGTCAACCGCTGGCCGTCGGCCAAGACCCGCACCAGAGTCTGACCCAGGAGACGCTTGGCCAGGTCAATGCATGGCCGCTGGAAGAAGGTCACAGGTTGTCTGGACACTACGGTTTTGATCATCTTAGCAGCTCCGCTAGGATTAACGGTGCTTTCGCTGTCTTGGGAATCGCTGGAGGTCGCCGATGATATACTGGTTTGGGCCTTGGACTTGGCCTTAGACCTTGCCTTGGGCTTGGTGGCCTTGGCCTCTTCAAAGTAAGGACTTTTAATCACAGCACCATCTTGATTGGGCGCATCTAATGACTGTCTTTTCTGTCCCCTGAATGAAATACATGTAGATGAAACAAAACTGCATTGAGAAGCAAGAAACCATTGACATCTTGCTGAACAGCACCGTTCAAAGTATCAACAATCATTGACACAGTCATGTCGGAAGATGCCAATCTGCAATTCAAATTGCTACAGATCACTACACTATAAAAGAGTAGCAGTACAATAAACATCTAGTCGACATGCTCGCAACACATGGCAGTATATTATACAGAGAAAAATAATGCATTTTTTATGTTCTGAAGAGGAAGAAATCTCTGAAAATATTGATGGACTCAAATCTGATATTTATAAGTCAAACTTGTCTCATTGTATTCTCATCCAAATTCAAATGCATTTCTGCAATCATATAAAATCATCAACATAAATCAACCATAAGTGATCTCTATACAAAGTTTCTTGTTTTCTCTTTTCTTACCTGTTTTTTCCTCTTCCTTTAGCTGCTCCCTGGCTCATTCTCAATCATTGGCAGACCTTGGCCTGGTCGCACTTGGCTGGATAAATCAGGAAATATGATTTCAAACCAAATTAAAATACTACAAGCTCCTTGGGAATATTTCATAATCATTTAAATAATTCTTTCTTTTCTCTTCCTAGATTCATAACCAACACTTCTTTCTCATTACAAAATTTCATTTGGAAGTCAAAAGTTGTAACTTGTCCTACGTGGAAGTTATGTCCAATAAACTCTGTAGTCAAATCTAGACAATATCGATTCCCGGTATTCAAATTTCAAAATCTTTTAACTTTTCTTGAACAAGATAAAGTAAAATCAAATTAACAAAACTTTCTTGTTTCTTGACCCTTCACATTTCCTTTTTACTGCTGTTCTTACAAAACATAATTGGAAAATGTAGACCTCTACAAACAACAGTTTAGAGAAGTTGATATAGTGCCTTTTTCATTACAAAAATATTTTCAAGTGCATTAATAAAAAAATATATGGCTGAAAATAGTATATACTCTCATCACCTGCTCATATTTTAGGATGTAATCTAAATGGTATTTTAGTGTTAGGGTTCATGCATAGTAACATCAACATCATTCAAACTCATTACATGTGCAAAACAAACTGAAAACACAAAATTTTTGCAAAATATCACTTGTTTATTACTGCATAATTATAATAATGCAGCAATGTCAAAACTGAAATGTTGCAAAATTTGGTGTTTGAGGTCTTCACAACCATGATTACAAAGTACGATCATTGTACAGATGAATAGTCCAGCTGTCTAATGATACCACATTTAGATACGATAATGAAGCAAATAAAGATATATGACCCATCCAACGCGAGTTGCAGAACTTTTTGAGAAGGGTTGAGAGTGCACGCAGTGCAACCAACTACCGAAGTACCCGTACGAGGCGAGCTGCGAGGACCGTGGGACCCCACTTGCATGCCCGACGAGGGCGGTAGGTGAGGGGCGTATTTATGCCCGCACGGCCACGGCCCGGCTACCACTGAACCAACCGGCAGAGTTTTGCCTTTCGCTTAGTAATTGTAGTTAACAGAATAAAGTACTCACATGTTTTTTCTTCAAGGATTTTCTGGAATCTCCCAATGTCCTAAATCACAGGAATTTTTCTGGTTATGATGAGCGAAATAAGAACAGTATTTCTCATCCCAGATTCACGAGTGTCTGTGCACGTCGCAATGCAGGAGAGATAGAGATGGGCATGCGCATGCGCCAGCAATATGGGGAAATCCCCTCTTGTAAGTGGCATACGACGCGACGCGTCGCGTCGTATGCCACTTACAAGAGGGGATTTCGACGGTGCGCCACATCAAATATTATAATGGAGAATGGACTTCATTATTTTATATTTATGCGCTGCAATTGTAGCCTTATTTATTGAACAAAATGAGGAAAAAGAAAGGAATTAAAATTCATCTGAGGAACATATTCTGCATTTATATTATTATACATAGCTAACACATCAACAATTCGATGACTGCAATATCGGGCTGAGTAATTTTAAGCCGTTACTTAAATTCAGTCCACTTCCAAGCTATAAACTGGTGATTACTGAATGTGTATTAAATGTATCTGTGAAATGTATCACCTACACCACCAACTACCAGCCACCATCACCACCACAACAAACATTTCCACCGCCACCACCATTACCATTACCACCACCACCACCACCACCACCACTACAAACACCACCACCATTTCCACTACCATTTCCATCACCATTACCACCACCACCACCACCACGACCACCACCACTACCACCACCACCACTATCACTGCACCACTAGCTATCACCTGCATGCACTCCACCACCATTACCAACACCACCACCACCACCATGCACAAACACCATTACCACTACCACCACCACAATTACCACTGTCACCACTACCACCACCACCTCTACAGCCACTAATTAGTACAGTCAACTGCATTCACCACAAGTCCCTCTAACTTTCATTACCACCATGTCATACTACAACTGACCTTTACTACCATTACAATTATTACAACTCAACACCACTGCTACTACCACTATCATCAACACCATCATTACTACCATATACCACAGGATTACAGAAATTCTCACTCGTTTTACCCTTCACTCACAAAGCACACAGACATCAAACAGACTTCAAAACCAAATAGACGGATTCTGTAGCAGAAAAATCTTTGTTGAATAAATAATCTCAATTTTTGTTTTTAACAACATAATATAATAATATGCAAGTTAAGGCAGAAAAAAAAAGCTATCATTCTTCATCAAAAGATTTAAACAGATGATGTACAAAATATGCATTGCGTGAAGAGCGATATTATGAAGGGTAAAAAAACTAATAAAATCTAGTACACTTGATTGTTACAATAAATTGCTTTCAATTCATAATCCAACTAATAATACGAAAGGCTTCATAACGTGTGCAAATCATTTACCATTATTCTACTAAATGACTTTTTGAAAATAAAGCAGGCATGAGTGAATACACACTTCTCTTTGTGATTATATTGGAGTACTGTAGAACTGCAAAGCTGCCCAACCTTTCAAGACAAGAACTGAAAATGTTATTGAAATAAACTTGAGGATAATTTAGTTTGTAAACGTTCACATGGTTAAACTAAAGTTTTCATGTTCCCTTTCGAAATACTATCAAAAACAGAAGGAGGGGAATCATTGCTAAAAAAATGGACTAGCAAATAGGCTGGTAGCTATAATAATATGACCATCATCATTTTACCATGAAAATCAGTGACATTGCGTTAAATGTTCAGTGGATACTTGATTAGAGAGAATTTAAGAAACCGCAGGTAATGCCAGGCACAGCTTACTATTTGATAAATCAAATTATTTGATGAGCAGGCAATGAACAAATAATCTTTTAGCCTTTACTTTGGACAAGAGGTTGCAACATTGCACCATTTCTTTGGGTTTTTTCTTCAAATTCAAATTACAATGAATTATTGGGCTAAAAAATAAATGAGTCAGTTTTGATGGTAAAGGAAGAAAAAAGTTTAAAGCTATGTCATTTCTTTTCAATCAAAATCTTGAAACCAATTCACTGCCCAGCTTTTCCATTAAGAGACAAAAAGTTTGCAAGATTGCATGATCGTCAAATACACAGCTCGCACCAACAAAGATATGTGAACAAAGAAAAATCATGCAGAACACAAAAAAACAAAATTAAAACCACAATTGAGCACTTGTCCCACTGCTCCAAGTAACTAGCATCCCACATCAACAAATCTCATTGGTATGGCTCCAATTAAAGGGGACCACCGAGCATTACAAAACCAATACTTCGTTGTTTTGAGATTTCCTTTCCTGGCTGCAATATATCGCAATTCTGATCGATTAGAGTATTGTTAGATGGTATCGTTATCGGAACTGCGCTGACAGAACTATTGAAACGTGATATTAAAAATGATTCCCTAGCACTGTAGAAATAAACTCAGGATCTCAAACTTGTTTTGTATGTTCATTTGAGATATATCTTTGATGGAAGAGAGCTAAATCTCTTCCTGGTGGTACCCTTTAAACACAGGGTAGCCCTTTTACAAAGTAAAATCAGCAGTATACCCTATCAATAGCATGTATGAAATTTCAGCCATAGCTTCACCAAATTTTCAGGAAAAGCGAACAACTATTCTTGTTTACATTTGAAATGCAGCATCCATAGTCTACACTTATGTACTGTATTGCAGCAAGCAGCCATGGTGTGGTTCTGGCACACATACACAGTCAATCAGCAGCGCTCGCTCGTTCTATAGAAATCGTGAGCGTTTTATTTTTCGTCTCGCGAAATCTCACGCGCAGATTTTGCTGCACCTAGATTATGAAGGAATTCGACATGCTCGCGAGATCTCTTGCTGGTGTCTTCTGTAAGCATACTGATCAGGAATTTTTTAGGCAGGGATTGAGATTATATGTTTCTTAATAAATGTTTTCATTTTTTTCCGAAATCCGCAAAGGAGTTTTTATGTCATGTGCTTTCAAAAACAGGCCTCAATTTTTTTTTGAAATATGTAAGCATTCAGACCTTGCTGGATCCTGACCCTTCTATGGGTTGTACGGCAACGACAGTTACGGTTCTAAAAGGCCAATACTTCAGCGGAGATTTTGATTCCAATATTGTTTGGGCTCAAAAATAAAACATTTTTGCTATTCGTCTTCAAAGTGACGCGAGATTTCAGAAATCGTACGGACTTCGCAACCGATATATATGTAAGCTCTCAGACTTTGCTGGATCCTGACCCTTCTACAAATTGGACGGCAACACTAGTTACAGCTTTGGAAAGCCAGTACTCTAGCGGAGAATTTGATTCCAGTTTTGTTTGGGCTCGAAAATAACACATTTGCGCAATTCGTCTTCAGAGGGACGCGAATTTTCAGAAATCATACGGACTTCGCAAACGATATTCGTCCGCAGGCAGCAGAAAACACGGGATTTTATTTTCAGCGAGGTAGTCGTGACCTTCATTTGTCCTCTAGAACAGCGGAAAACGTCTCCTTTTCAAACTGCGATATCTTCATAAAAATACCATATTTTCGTACGCTTTCTTTTGCAACTGTATGTTGGAGGTCGAAATTTACCAACTATGAAGAAACATTTCATTAAAATAGGGAGAAAAATATTGTAAATTCGAGATAAATATGTGTTTCTAATGAAAAAAAAAAAATAAAATAAACTCTATATTTTAATGTCAATCGCTTTTGGGCCCCTAACATTTAGAGGTCATCTGAAGCGGAATTTATTGTACTTTATGAAGGTACCATTAGTTTTCAACCTCCCCCCATAGAAGGGTCAGGATCCAGCAAAACATCAACCATGTTCAAATCCAAAATGAGTGAGATATGACGAAGTTGTGAGCGATCATAATCAACCAATCATAGTCCGTGACATTTGAATCGCCAGTAGTATTTCGTTATTATCGTGGACTATGATTGGCTGGGTAGGATCGTTCACAACTTCGTCATATCTCGCTCATTTTGGATTTGAACATGGTTGATGTTTTGCTGGATCCTGACCCTTCTATGGGGGAAGGTTGAAAAATAATGGTATCTCCATAAAGTACAATAAATTCCGCTTCAGATGACCTCTAAATATTAGGGGCTCAAAAGCGATTGACATTAAAATATAGAGTTTATTTTATTTATTTTTTTTTTCATTAGAAACACATATTTATCTCGAATTTACAATATTTTTCTGCCTATTTTAATGAAATGTTTTTTCATACTTGGTAAATTTCGACCTCCAACATACAGTTACAAAAGAAAGTGTACGAAAATATGGTATATTCATGAAGATATCGCAGTTTGAAAAGGAGACGTTTTCCCCGGTTCTAGAGGTCAAGTGAAGGTCACGACTACCTCGCTGAAAATAAAATAAGCGTATTTTCCGGTGCCTGCCATTTGGCTGTACACAAATGTTTAGATCCAAATTTGTCCACAAGTGAAAATCTCATTAAACATTCACAGGATTCTTACAAGAAAAGCACTCCATGAAATGTAACAAAACTTCCCTCTGAAAAATTTGGCATCTCTTGACTTTATGAAGTGTCAATTTCAGCATGAGTCAAATAGTAACTGATTTTTTTTTTTTTTTAAAGTGTCAAAACCTTTTTTAACACTTAGTAGAGTATCTGCTTTTATTCCTTTGTTATAGGCTCGGATTAACAAAAGCCATTTTCATGATCAGAGAAACAATAAAAAACAAGTGAAGATCCTGAAATTCCACAAGACTCATTGCTAAGGAAGAAGTACTGCTGTGCTCATAAAGGATATGAATTTCCTTGCACTATTTATAGAAACCATAAAAAGGTCTACCTTTGCGCAAAACCAAAATAATGCAATTGTGCCATATGCAAGTATGTTTTGAAGAACAGTGCGATGTTTCATTGTAATAAAAGATCATGTAACAATGTTTCAATCAACCTGATGTAACCTTCTGCCCTACTCTGACAAAAGGAAGCAAGTGACAAATCACTCAAATCTGGGTTATTGGTACTCTTAAATTGAACCCCGCATTCCCTACATACAGGCAAAATCTGGACAAGAAATATTCATCTTGCTGCAAGATATTCAATCTAATATTATAAGGTGTTGCACTGATGCTAATGCAAGTGACAGACACATTTTGCTCATTTACAAGAAAAATCACTTTTGTTAGTTGCTTCCTTTTGTCAGATTAGGGCAGCCTTATCCACATAAAAAATTGATAATAACATCATGCACAATATCTTTTTCACTCACTATCACTCCCACTATCATAATTTCCCTCTTACCTGTTCCACTTTTCTCTTTGTATTTGGCGGATCTCACTCTCTTTCTCCTTCATCCTTTACATTAATTTCCAAACTCACTTTCTTTCTTTTCCCTCTCACTCTCTCTTCTCTCATTTTGAATGGCACCTTTATTTCAATATTTTCAAATAAATACCTACACAATATGTATTAAAATAAAGCTAACCCTCACATAATTTTATACAACTTTAGGTCTCAAGTATATAACAACTAAATAACAAGATTAAATGCAATATGATATAACCGCACACCTACATCATAGATTCTTGTGAATGAAGTCGGTATTACACAATAAAGACTTTTACATATGATAATAGTATATTCTAATTTGGTGAAAATAGGAGTGAATGCTAGAGGTGGTATTCTGAAAAAAAAAAGTCCAAAACTGTCTAAGCTCCTGGTAAGTCAGTTGGTGTTCTGAAAATTGACTTCAGTCAAAAACTATGCCAATAGCCCAATCACAGTCATGGATTGCGGGGGAACTAAAGTCAAAAGTTTTTTGTTTTCAAAATACCACTCCAGAGCATCAGGGCTGGGGGGTGTTTCAACAAGCTGTTCGTAAGTTACGAAAGACTTTACAAACGACTGGTGATCCCTTCTTGTGCTAAATGCGATGCCACACTCTGTTCACTGAGAATCTGACTTAGCACAAGAGGGGATCACCAGTCGTTCGTAAAGTCGTTCGTAACTTACGAACAGCTTGGTAAAACACCACCTGGGATATCTAACAGAATGTGTTGTTCAGTCTAGTCCAACTTGCCACTGGGCTGCGGTATCTATGATGAAAGTGTGTGTTTCACTACCAGCTATGCATAACTAGGAGCCATTTTAGGACTGAAATGATACATTTCACATTACTGCAGGCTCAAACTGGACACCGGCTCGAGACTGAGGGTGGATCTGTGAAATGATACATTTCACATTACTGCAGGCTCAAACTGGACACCAGCTCGAGACTGAGGGTAGATCTGTGTTATCTGAAGAGCTGAGGCAAGAAGACGGGACTGAACAGCGGCGGTATGTCTTGGACGTTCGCTCTCTCAGGGGGTAGGTAGTGGTTGTTGCTGTTGTTGGTGTTAGCGTCTGCTGCTGAGCTGTTGCTTGCCTCTGCCTCACCGGCAGCAGCGGTGGTGGTGGTGGAAGGTGTGGACAGGGCTTCTTCGTCTTTGTGTTTGTCGCCCTCGATGGCCAGCTGGATGAACTTGACGTTGGCTGCTCCCTGTGTGTGGGGGGGGGGGGGGGGGGTGGAGAGATGGTCAGGGTCAGGGTCAGGGTGAGGTTGGCGGTGAAAAAACAACAAAACATGAGGGCTCCGGGTGATTTAGCCTCTGCACTATTAACCCTCTCAGACCCGTTGTCACTGGTATGTATCGTAAGTCAACATATTCTCATGGTTTGGTAATATGAAGGCTTAAGCAATAAAATCCTTTGTTTTTTCATATCACAATACATGTTCCACCTCTTTTCCTCTTTCTTCTCTACGGAACATACTGTAAAACCTGTTATTTACACGCAACAGTTATTTATCACGCTTTTCGTGCAACACTAAGAACGCATGAATTTGACATACCACGAATATTAAACCAGCCTGCTCTACTTTTTGGCGGTCTAAAGGCACAAAGTCTATCTGGGATTCTGGAATATCATCCCATGAGTATGTTGAAGATGTGCTGTGCCATGGAAATATACTGGCGTGAAAATTACCAATTTGATATTTATCGACAAATTAACTTGTTTTATATCCAAGATTTTTGTCTGAATTTTTTTTTCATTCATTTACAGGATGGAGCACGCTATCCTTCCTACTGGGTGTATGCCTCAAATTTCTTTGTAAATTGAAATTACCCCAGAAAGCCCTCTCACTAAAATCTAACTCAACTTGTATTGATTGTGATGAATATTGTATCATCAGCCCGAGGACTCCAGTTTTAAAGGTAACTCCCAATCCCTAGCAGTCAAGTCTACTGCATATGATATTGAAAGAATACCTTCACCATTTAAAACTTCTATTTCTAAAGTGTAGAATGAAAAAAAAAAAAAAAAAAAAATACAATTCATGTTGAAATGAAGTGCTCTGGTGACATATTTCACTCATGATAGTTCCCTTTCTTCCTACCTAGTTTGAGAAAGAACTACCAATCATACATGTACAGGCTATGGCCATGGCATTGTGTCAGTTAACCATAGACATGGTGTGTCTTACCTGTACCATGGCTCTCCTGACAGCGTCGTCGTTGCTCATGGCCAGCACGTACTCCTGCTCCACACCCCACTCCCTCACCCGGTTCTCCACCTGGAGAAAGAGCTCCAGCAGTGCGCGGTGAGCGGCGGAGAAGCTCTGGGGGGCGGAGTCAGCACTCAGCCGCATCGTCATGGAGTCCAGCAGCAGCCAGAGGGGTTTAAGGCGGGTCAGGTCCACAGGGGGCCGCGCCCCTGCCCCGCCCACTCCTGCCCCGCCCACTCCTACATCCCCTCCCAAGCTGCTACAGCTGGGGGTTGCACTGGTTCCATTGGTGGGGGATTGGAGAGGGTTGGTTGCTGGTGGTATGTAATCACTGGTGGCTCGTTCAGCAGCTCTCATGGTAAATGACTGCATGGTGTGTGTCTCCCCACAGGACCTAGGTAGTTTATCAAACATTCAGGGAAATATCAATACACAAATCAACTCTTTACATGACATGTGTGTTTTGTTTACATATTGATTTTATGAAGTCATGTGCGAGGTGCTCTCCCATACATTGTGTACAACTGTTTTTTTTAATTTTCTCAAAAAAATATGCACCCTTTTACCTGTACATTTGATACATCATTAGAAATATGTTTTTACACACAAACCTGTATGAAAAGAACAACAACACTCCATTGTTAAAAACAGTAAAAGAGCAATACATGTATATGTAATTATACTGTACACATCATATAGGGGAGCACCGCGTACGCGACATCACAAAAATTTAAATTTCGATATATCAAAACTTTCTTATCCTTTGACAGATTTTTGTCAAACCTTCACTAATATGTTTCTTTTATGTTTCTGCTTTGATTGAAGCAAACTTTATTTCAGGGTGAACTATCCCTTTAATATCTATCATCGACTCTATCCCTTTAATGGGCCATGGATGGCAGGTGCTCCTACTAACCTTGGTATACTGGCCAGGATCCGCAGCAACAGCTGGATGGCCTTCAGTCGGCTCTGCCCAACCTGTTTCCTAGCAACCTGCACAAGCCACTCCCACAGCTCCTGGAGAGGCACCTGCTGGGCCAGGAGGGGCGTGGCCAACACCGTGTTCAGGATCACGTACCCTGTCTCATAGCTGAGCGGGGGAAACACGCAGCAGTGAGAAGAAACCAAAGAAGTTAGGCTTAAAAGTAAGAGTAGCTCTATTGCATTGGGTGAAGATCTCATTGAATATTTGTCGCATCGTTATGACAACACTGATGATTGATGAGATGTCGCGGGGCTTCGAAAGGGTTTCACATCCTTTGACTTTTTACTCGTGTTATTTATTATTGATTATTTTCGAAAGTGTCAGGGCTATTTTTTTTTTAAACCAATGAAGGTGTAGGGACCGGTTTTCAAAATTTACTTTTCAAATTTGCTATCTTTGAGATTCATTCATTCATTCAATATAAATATTTGTTGTTATATTTGTTTAAAAGTTTACTACATTGTATGTTATATTCTTTTTTACATTGATTTAAAGCAATTTTGTTTAATATTTGAGTTGCAATAAATCAATCAATAAAAAAAAAAATAGATTCCCTGTTGATTTTAAATTGCGAGACAAACGAACATCACTAGCGATTATATCCATAATGAGTAACATATTTAGCATTATCAAAGATGTTGGGTGTATTAGAGCAGGACATGGAGAGGGAGAACTTCTACTTGGGGCTTACCGTCCTAGTTTGTTTCCTGTGATAGTAAGCTTGTATCCCCACTCCGTAGTGCCACTCTCATCAGAGTTAAACTTGTAATAGATGGTGTCACCTGCAAAGACACACAGTCACACATCTTTAAATCAACGCCTGTTCAGATCCTCATCAGAATACAATTGTTTACATTGAAAAGGATAAGCAAATAAACAGACCCACTAGGCATATCAAAGGTTTACATATCCTGAAGTATACATTGCAATGACATTTGATTCAAGATATACGAGAGAATCAACAAACCAGCCACATATTCTGAAAGGATCAGTTTAAATAAAAGTCAACACATTGACAGGAAATAAAGTGAGGAAATAGACCCAACAGGCATGTTTCAGTTTTGTTATATTGTGTAGAATAAGTTTGATTAAATTAAAGATATAAACAAGACTGAACAGGCCAGCCACACATCCTAAAACGATAAGTTTACAATAAAATATAATCCACTCCATTGAAAGGAAATAAAATGGGGAGATCAACCCACCAGTCATTTCAAAGTTTTATATATTGGAGAAAAAAATTTGATTTAATTCAGGATACAAACAAGAATGAACAGTCTAACCACACATTCTGAAATATAATTAATCACATTGAAAGGAAATAAAGTGAGGAAATAGACCCAACAGGCAGCTCAAAATTTCATGTATTGAACAAAAAAACACAGGATATGAACAAGAATGAAAAGACTAACCACACATTCTGAAATATCATTAATAACATTACATCACATTGACAGGAAATACAGTGAGGAAATCGACCCACCAGGCATGTCAAAGTCCACCCAGTTGGAGTAGGCCCCACTGAAGGTATGGACGTCATGCTTGAAGGAGGAGTTGCAGCACAGCTTCAGGACGTCACAGCCTCCCTCGGTACAGCAGCGCTCATCAAACTTGATGCTCAGATGGGTGGCCCCAGGTAGGCTGATACTCCCCTACAAACAACAGGTGGCAGCAGCAAACATTTAGCATATTTCGTATTGATTGATGTGTTCCTATTACGTTTTATTATGTTCAGGTATCATGTACCGTAAATTTCGGCGTACAAGACGCAACGGCGGATAAGACGCATCCCGACTTTGAGCACGCAATTTGAAAAAAAAAAAAAAAATCGGGTCCGTATAAAGTTTCAACACATATACACATGTATGGGACTATATATACAGTCAACAACAAAATAAATGGCTTTGATAACCTGACACAATTGATGTACCAGTAATACGATCTCAATCACATCACCAGCATACTTAACCCGAACTAAAAAAGCCCCAGGAGTAGTATTTGTCCGCGAGACAACTCAAAGAAACCGCTGATCAAATGGCTTAAACTAGAAAACTCTGTTTGATGGAGACTGCCATTGATTCTATTATCAGCTCTGGCCACAAGCTGGCGCTAGTACACAAAGATCGTTCTTTGTCATAGAGAGTCTTAATGTAGCTCTATGTTCTTTGTGTACTAGCGCCAGCTTGTGGCCAGAGCTGATAACAGAATCAATCGCAGTCTCCATCAAACGGAGTTTTCTAGTTTAAGCCTTTTGATCAGCGGTTTCTTTGAGTTGTCTCGCGGACAAATACTACTCCTGGGGATTTTTTAGTTCCAGTTAAGTATGCTGGTGATGTGATTGAGATCGTATTACCGGTACAACAATTGTATCGGGCTATCAAAGCCATCCACTTTTTTTAATGTCACACAATGCATAGTCCCATACAGGTGTATACGTGTTGGTTTGAAAGACCTGATTTTTGCTAACGCCGTGTATAAGACGCACCTGGACTTTGGCGTGATTTTCAAGGGAAGAAACATGCGTCTTATACACCGAAAAATACGGTAGTCATTTTATGTTTGAACCATCAAACTTTAAGGTATGCACTTCAGCCGATGGCAGCCTGCCATCTGATGCATGGCACTTGCATGAATCCTCTGTTTTCCACCCACCCACCCATCTATCTATATATCCATCTAACTTATTTATCCTGGGGGTGTTTCCCCAAGCTGTTCTTAAGTTAAGAACGGCTTTACGCATGACAGGTGACCCTTTCTTGTGCTAAGTGAGAAACACCAATTTGTTCCTGTTTTAACATAGTGGGAGTTATTTCCATTAATCCTAATCAAATTTGACAAACCCTTAACTTTGCGTTCAGACAATTGTTAAAAACAAGAATTTTAATTTACAGATTTCATCTTTAGCTGATGGAAACCAAAATCATTGAGATTCTGATTTAGCACACGAAAGGGTCACCATTTGTGCAAAAACTTGTTGTTAGTGTAAGAACAGCTTGGTGAACCACCCCCCCCCTCCCCTGGGCCTGAAAATCACATACAACAGAAAAATGGCTTAAAGGCAGGGTGCCATATTTAAAGAAGCCATGAAACTCTACAAGAATGAGCAGTCTACAAGCTCGCATGGGAGGCAAGACCTCTCGTCAATATATCCCAGTGCTCCAACCAATCAGCCGTTCTGAGAGGTTCTTGTCGTAGTTGGGCTTCGACTACAGGGTCTTGGGTCGGGGGGGGGGGGGGGAGGGGTAGAAAGAGGAAGAGGGGATGTATGAACCTGTTTTGAAAAGTTCTTGTTATAGTTGTGCTTAGACTACAGGTCGGGGGGGGGGGGAGGGTGCAGATGAGGGAGAGGGGATGTACGCACCTGTTTTGAGAGGTTCTTGTCGTAGTTGTGCTTAGACTACAGGTCGGGGGGGGGAGGGGGAGAGACAGATGAGGGAGAGGGGATGTACACACCTGTTTTGAAAGGTTCTTGTCATAGTTGTGCTTAGACTCAAGGATCTTGGGCAGCATGATGATTGTCTCCTGCATGAACGAGCATGCAGCCAGGCACAGCGGGGCAAGCAACCCATCCTCACAGTGCTGAACAACGTTCTCTACCACCTGGGGAGGGGGGAGGGAGGGGGAGAGGGGGAGAGGGGGAAGGAGGGGAAGGGGAAGGGGGGGGGGGAAGGGGGATGGAGGGGAAGGGGGGTGGAGCGGAAGGGGGATGGAGGGGAAGGGGGAGGGAGGGAAGAGAGGTAGAGAGAGACGGAAGATGGAAGAGGGAAAATGTGGGGAAAGGGAGAGTGGGAAAGAGAAAGAGGGAGATGGAGATGGAAAGAGAGAGGGAAGAAGAGTGACAAAATAGTAAGAAAGAAAGAAAACAATGAAGTAAATAATGTTACAGAAGGAAAATACGTTGTCACATATCAAATGAAAAGAAAATAATGTATATCAAAGATGTTTTTCACATGATAACAAAATTAAATATACTAGAGCAATTCGACTGCCGCGCAGTCGATAAATATGCCTCTGCCTCTTTGCTAGCACTATTTAGATTTATTCTCAGAAAATGTGTATGATTGGTGGGCATAGTACCACTGAATTCCTATGTGAAATGAAAATATTATATTCTGTTTTTTATGTTTAGCCAAGTTTGGCAATGTTCATTGACCTCTGACCTCTTACTTCTTTGACTTCCAATCTAACCAGTGTATTTAAATCCATCCTTGTATCAAGTTTGTTTAAGATTAGCAAATTTTGGCAAAGATCATTGACCTTTGAGCTCTGAACTTGCATGGATTTTATTAAATATGCCATTAGTCAATCTCCATGAAATGATTCATCTCTGTACCATGTTTGATTAAAATTGCATAATTGGATTTGGATTTATTAATAAAAATATCAATTTGGGGGCAATTTTTAGCCAATTTTGGCAAAGTTCATGAACCTTTGCCCTCTGAACTTTCAGGAATTTTACCCAAAATTTAACCAGTCTACCTCTATGAAGTGATATATCTGTGTATCATGTTTGGTTTTATTTGAATCATTAGATATGGATTCAATGTGAAAAATAGCCAATTTTGGCAAAGTTCATTGACCTTTGACCTCTGAGAATTTTCACTAAAAATGTCATCAGTCTACCCCCGGGTAGTGATCCATCTTTGCACAATGTTTGGTTGGTATTGCGCCATTGGATTTGGATTTATTTTGAAAAATATCACTTCAGGGGCAAGTTTTAGCTAATTTTTTTGCAAAGTTCATTGATCTTTGACCTTTGAACTTTCAGGAATTTTACCCAAACTTTCACCAGTGTACCTCTATGAAGTTATACATCTTTGTACCATGTTTGGTTAGAAATGTACCAGTGGATTTGGATTTGGGTTTATGATGAAAAATAGATATTTTTGCAAAGTTCATTTATCTTTGACCTCTGACCTTCCAGCAATTTCACCAAAAATATCACCAGTCTACCCCCAAGTAGTGATCCATCTTTTCACTATGTTTGTTAGGAATTGTGCCATTATATTAGGATTTATTGTGAAAAATATAACGTTTGTAGCAGTTTTTAGCCAATTTTGGCAAAGTTAATTGATCTTTGACCTCTGACTTTTCAGGAATTTTACTAAAAATGTCACCAGTCTATTCCCAAGTAATGGTCCAATTTTGTACCATGTTTAATGAGAATTGCATCCTTGGATTTTGATTTATTGTGAAAAAGGTCAATTTTGGGCCATTTTTCACAAAGTTAATTGACCTTTGACCTCAATCAGATTTGACCCTAATTTTAAACACTTCATTAGTTTCATGCAATACACACATGTACCAAGTTTGGAGCAAATCTGGTTAACGGTTCTCAAGATATTGCCGAAACGGATTCGTGACAGACGTACGGACGGATGGACGGACAACCCGAAAACATAATGCCTCCGGTCACTTCATGGCGGAGGCATAAAAATGACTCTGATTACATTAGATGTCACATTTGAGGGCAACAGGGGACGACATGTCAGTCATACCTTGAGAAAGACGTCTGTCTCCTCCACCCGCTGCAGCAGGTCCAGAATGCTGACCAGCTGGGAGTGCTCCGTGCAGCCAAACGTCCCCGTGCTGATCACATGATCACCGTCAGCCGGCCACTCAGCGAGCAGGGCTGCCAGTACCTGTCTAGCGCACATCACAGCCAGTGCGTTGTTGATCTGTGGTGGGGAGGGGTTCGAGAGAGACAAGACAACAGTCTTAATTATTCCTACTTAAAAACAAAATATATTTTTAATGAAAGGGATTTCTGGGATAATTTCAATTTTGAAAAGATATTTTAGGCAAACACCCACTAGTAGGAAGGATAGCATGCTCCATCCTGTAAATGAATTTACAGAATGGAGTATGCTATCCTTACGACCCTTACGCTTTTCTTACTACATATTGGTGTATGCCCAAACTTTCCTTTAAAAAACAATATATATGTACATTGTAACAATCAAGATGTGCTTCAGATATGCCGAAGATCAATACAAGTTACACACAATGTATACCCCAAAACTACAAAGAGAGAGAGAGAGAGGGAGAGAGAAAGTGGGAGAGGGGGGGGGGGGGAGAGAGAGAGAGAGAGAGAGAGAGAGCAACTAACAGAGAAATAGAATATGAGAATTAAGAGAGAGAGAGAGAAAGACAGAGAGGAACAGTCATAGAAAGAGAAACAAAAATACAGAGAGTGTGGATAAAAAATGAGATTAAGAGACTGAAAAGGGGAGAGCAAGAAAAAGGGAGAAGGGTAGCGATAGAGAAAGAAAGAGAGAGAGAGAAAGAGAGAGATAGAGAGAAGGAGGAAGAGAGATGAATTCAGAAACAACACTACCCATATGTGCTTACCACATGTAGATAATTCCTGGATGCGCTCTTGCCATGTTTCTCCAGTTCCTTCTTCAGTAGCTCCCCGCTCTTCGTTCTCTGATGTTTCCTATAACTCTGCAGACGGACACAGAGGGCGACAGACATCATACACAAGCACACACAGCACTACACCATCACAATTAGGTTTCTACAAATTCTATCATGAAACTGGATTTTGTTAGTGTACGCATTCTTGCATTTTTTTTTTGCAATTTAATGATCATACATGCACATGTATGTCTACTATCACTGCTTTATGTTCATTACATGTTTTAGCGAATGTTCATTTTTGTACTTAAAGAGATAGTTCATCCTCATAATAAGTTGTTCTCAATAAAGGAAGAAATGCGAAAGAAACATAAAAGTGAAGGTTTGATGAAAATCCATCAAAGGATAAGAAAATTTTGATTTGCAAGATGCTCTCCCATATGTTGAGTACAATTTTTTTTTTTAGATGTCCATTTTCAAAGGTTGCGCTTCATTTAACTTGTGCATTTGATACATCATGAGAAACACGTTTTCACACACATTACCTATCTGAAAATAAAAATCCTTCATCAGGTGCAATTTCAGGAATTTTACAGCACACAACATATGGGAGAGCACATCGTACACAACGTCACAAAATTAAAAATTTCAAAAGATAATAACTTTCTTATCCTTTGACAGATTTTCGTCAAATCTTTACTACTATGTTTCTGTCATCTTTCTTTTATTGAAACCAACATAACTTCCGGGTGAAATATCCCTTTTATCACATAGTTACGACAGATCCACAGTTGTGATCGACAAGTGCAGAGTATAAGTCACCTCTCTGAGCTCAGCCTCGCTGTTTGCTACCAGGATGGGAGCATGCTGCGTGACTTCAGGCACGGCGCAGTTGTCATCTTGCTCTCTGCAAATAAAGATAAGACACGAGATATGATGAGACATCATCCAGATATCAATGTGGTGTTGTCAGAGCTGCCAACTTGTCATGAAAAAAACAGATTTTTGTCTTTTCAATCAAAACTATTCTCTGTAGATACATGTAGAAGTATCAATTAAATTAAAACACAAACAAAAACTTACTGCCATATTTTACTTTGAAAATAAGCTGCCAACTTGTAATGGTAAAATCAGTATTCCTTGCTCTTAAAAATCAGTATTTTCAATTAAAACTATTCTCTGTAGATACATGTACAAGTATCAATGAAATTAAAACACAAACAAAAACAAAACAAAAAACAAAACACAAACAAAATTTTACTTTGAAAATAAGCTGCCAACTTGCCACGGTAAAAACAGTATTCTTTGCTCTTAAAAATCAGTGTTTTCAATTAAAACTATTCTCTGTCGATACACGTACAAGTATCGATGAAATTACACCACAAAAGGCATACTGTCATATTTTGCTTTGAAATAATGCCTCCAGCCACAAATATACTAAATATAGCAAAATCATACTTCTTGGCAGCTCTGTGTTGCGGTTGTGATCTGTAACATAAAAACTACAGATTGCAGGTTCAAAACCAGCCATAGAAGTTGTGTGTTACATTTAGAAACTTTAAGGTAAGTACTAGTAGTGGTAATGATACTGAGCCACTATCAAGGCACAACTCTGACTCTTGGGTTTTTAAACTTCCACATGAGATGCAATTTATGTCTGTCAAAAACCTTGTATCAGAAACTCAAGTAAACTTGATATATACAATGAACGCTGCACAAGGTAGACAGGAAATATGGGTCCCGTTGCATAAAAATTACCATTAATGGTAACTCTGTCATAATTGGTAACTACCATGGTAACACTGCTCGACAGCCAATCAAATTCAAGGTTTCCATGGAAGTTGCCATTGATAGCAAAGTTACTATCAATGGTAAGTTTTATGCAACAGGGCCATGGTCTTCATTAGCCAGGGGTCTCTCTGTACAGGTTTCATTCACCCTTTTTGTGTCAACAAACTGCTGCTCTATGGGACAAGAGTGAATGAATTGAAGTCAAATTCCACATTAAGAGTACATGCATGTTTCTGCTGTACTGAAAGGAACAATGTACATTACTATATGAGCTGATATTTTTGCGAGGGTTTCATTTTTTCGCAAATATTGTGAATCACTTTCTGGTAGCGAAAATGAGGTCATTTTGGACAAGTGGTCTTTCTAGAAAGGTTGACTCTTAACTTTTTGCGCGCTATAGGTAATCATTTTTGCGCAATTATTACACACAATTTGAATAGAGCACCGGTTTATCTGGCACACGAAGGGTTAAGTTACTTCCCCTGTATTTTACCTGGGTAGGGATGGCACTGGTGTGTAAGATACGGCACCACTATCCACCGTCTTACACTCCACGGTCTCCCTGCTCTCTAGGGCTGGCTTGGGCTCCCAGCGTTTGGCTAGCTGTTTGATCTCATCACTGACTATCAACTCCTCTCCCTGGAAGCTGTAGGAGTGACAGAGAGACAGATGGATGGATGAATAGATGGATGAATAGATATATACATAGATAGGTAGATGGATAGGTAGACAGTTTAGGCTCCCAGCGTTTGGCTAGCTGTTTGATGTCATCACTCACTATCAACTCCTCTCCCTGGCAGCTGTAAGATTGACAGAGAGACAGAAAGATGGATGAATAGATGGATGAATAGATATATAGATAGATAGGTAGATGGATAGGCAGACAGTTAAGGCTCCCAGCGTTTGGCTGAGCTGTTTGACCTCATCACACACAATAAGCTCCTCTCCCTGGAAGCTGTAGGATTGACAGAGACAGATGCATGGATGGATACACAGATAGATAGCTAGCTAGATAGATAGATGGATGGATGGATGGATGGATGGATGGATGGATAGATAGATAGATAGATAGATAGATAGATGATTTAAAATCCCAGAATTTGGCTAGTTGGGATGATTGAATGGAAAGATAAACAGACAGATGATCTAATCTAATAATATAATATGGATAGATAGATAGATAGATAGAAAGTAAGAGAAAGACATTTCCATAAATGGGCACCTGCAGACATTTTTCATCCTCAAACCTTTGAGGGCCCCATATGGCAACTTGACTCACATTCAGGGTAATAATCATTCATAGTTGCTTGTAATGTGCGGTTGATTATCTGCATTGATGAGTGCTTCTAAATCAACCTACCATTTCTGCACTTCCTCGACCAAAGCCTGGATGTTCTTGTTGCATTTCTCAAACATGGCTCTGAGAACCGAGAGAGGGGCAAGCACAGCTTCATGGGTAGTCTGGAGACAAAGAAAAAATAGCAAAAGCTCACAACTTGTAGTGTAGTAACACCATTTTTTCTGATTATACCCTAGTCACACTAGAGGCGGAATAAGACGGAATGCCGTCGGAATGAAAGTTCTTGGAACACTCCTGGATATTCGAAGTGCATTCTAATAATTCTGACTGCATTCTGAGTGCATTCCAAAAATTCAGGTTCATTCTTGTGTCCAGCCCGAATGTTTTGCTCATGCTCAAAACTTTCGAGGTGCATTCGAACTGGAAAAGTATCGAACGGTATTCAAAGTGCAGTCCAACAGCACTCTGACTGCATTCCAAATATTTTGACATTTCAACAACACTCGAAACATGCTGATCACATTCATGGGAGAATCAAATCGCACAAAAGCATGGCTAGCTGTTGCTGCAACGTCAGTCAGCATTGAGGAGTCACTGAGGAGCATTGAGGTCATGCCGCCAATAAAGGTCATGCTGCCATAAAGATCAATTCGAAATTCCCTCCCGAATGTGCCTCGAATTTTGAAAAAAAATTCATTCCGGCTGGTTCTGCTTGATTCCTGCAGATTCAGAATAAGTGTGAAGGGGGCGTTTCTCTCAATTTTGACAGAGTACTTTCAATTTGTTTCAATCGAAATTCCCTGAATTTTCCCTGAATAGAAAAAAGTTAAATAATATCCCTTGATTTCCCTCATGGGCTGGCAACCCTGCACTGATAGTACAGAGTTAAGGGTCAAGTAAAGATTGCCAGAATCCCTGTCGAGGCTGGCTTTTCGAGGCAAGCAAAGAAGCACAAACCTGCAGACAAGCCTTGGCCTTCTCATCCAAATCTGCCATGGGATCGTGGGAGTGGTTGGTCTCCCCCTGGTCGTCGATCACCCCTTCACCCTCCTCCTCGACGTCTACACCGTAGTCTTCTAGAGGCAGGGACTGGGGCAGTGAGTCGGCCGTCAGGTAGGACCGCCAGCTCTCGCTGTCCTCATCGTCGTCGTCGTCATCGATGCTGAGGTCGCTATCTGATTTATGCATGCTGAGCAGGGCGGCACTGACCTCGTCATCACTAGTGAAAATTTTAAAACATGATATTGTTCACTTTTAACTCTTTGTATCAATAACACTGATTGAATAATCGATAAGGAAAATCAGCATGGAGAGGATAGGGCTGGGCTTCTCCCTTGAGGCTATGGTTGTAAAACAAAGACTAAGCTACTTTGGACACATGGGATCAACGGCATGGAACAGGACATCATGATTGGGGAAAGTACAAGGCAGAAGGAGAAGAGGAAGACAGAGAAATAGATGGTTAGAAGGAATCACTAAAGAAACTGGAAAATCTTTGCGGAAACTGAGCACGCTTGCACTGGATAGAACAGCATGGAGGAAGTTTGTCCATGGGGTCACCAGGAGTCAAGAACAACTCGATGGCACTAAACAATGGCATAGGACATGGCACATAGATGGATGGAACGTATACAAACAAACAAATAAATGCTCACCTGGAGTCGCTATTCCCTGAGCTGAAGGCGTAACGGGACCGGGAGACCTTGATGGGGTGGGGGTCCTTATGGTCAATCCCCACCCCGGGGTTGAGGCCCAGGGGCAGAGAGGGGGGCTGGGCTGATCCTGAATTCTTGGCCTTGCCCCGGGTGTACAGCTTAATTGACAGGATCTGGAAAAGAGAAGAATCATCACTGGTTAACCCTCAACGTATTGAGCCATGAATCCCTCACTGACTTACTAGTGTTGTCATGCCATTGGTAATAGGGAGCCTTACATTTCACAACCTAGCTCATGACGAGGAATCTTCTCTCCCCTTACGCTGCGTTCTCCTTCCTTATTATACTTTGTGAATAATCATCCTTTAGATTTGACAGAGCAATTAAATCAAAATTGCACCATCATTTGCCACGCTGCAAATTTTACGAAGATGTAAAATTGTCTGAGAACAGTTGTGAAATGATAGGCGACGCAGGATGGAGTACCTCGTGCATGCAAAGGCTGATTTTCCCGACTGCGTCATTCTGCGTCATGGATTACATATCTAAAGCTTTGTAATGATAGGTGCAAAGGAAGAAGCTGGAATACGGAGTCAGAAATAGGAATGTTACAAAACAGATGAGGAGATAAGAAGAAGTGGGAGAGAAGAACAAGTTTCACTTCTAATCACAGGAGACGTGAGCTTTTCAAGATTGCTGGAAGCAACGCTACAAACGTTGGTCCTATACACCAGTGCCATGTTGCATATAGGTTTTCAATCATTGTAAACTTACCTTCAATGGTAACTACCATGGAAACAGCAAATGAACTCTCATTATTGCACCTGTTTCCATGGTAGTTACTATTGATGGTGAGTTACCACAATTGAAAACCTATATGCAACAAGGCCCAGTACCATAGCGGAACATAGTGGTACTTGCTTTAGCAACCACCTTTCGAGAAAGATTCCCTGCCTATCGCGCCCACTAGATGAAGCCCTTACCTCTAGGTCTTTGAGCAGCCATCTCTTGCTAAGCTTGGTTGGCTGGCCAGCCAGGTGCACCAGCAGGGGAAGCAGGTCGCTGTTCAGGAGCTGGGCGTAGTTGGCCTGTAAGGAATGGAGGATCAGTGTTAACTCATTCAATGCAATGCTGCAATCACTCCATAGGCATAATACTCTCGACACTGAATGTGAGAGCACTATATGGAATTAAACAGCACACAAGATATGGGAGAGCATCAAAATCAAAACAATCATAACTGTCTTATCATTTGACAGATTTACATCAAACCTTCACTAACATGTTTCTTTCATGTGTCTGCTTTTATTGAAACCAACTGAATTTCAGAGTGGACTCTCCCTTTAAGCATGCGCTCCAGACAGCCTACCTTGAGGCTGGCCAGCATTGCTTTGAGGACGAGGTACAGCACCCCTAGGTTTTCCACTGTCAACTGGCTACCTGCAAAGGGAAGATGCAACAGGTTCTAGATTAATGAACTCATAGGTTTTACATAAATGAACTCATATAGGTTTTACATTAATGAACTCAGAGGTTTTACATTAATGAACTCACTGGTTTTACATAAATGAACTCATAGGTTTTACATTAATGAACTCACAGGTTTTACATTCATCATCATCATCAGCCAAGATTGGCCCACTGCAGGGCAAAGGCCTCCCCAAGTTGATGCCATAGATGTCTGTCATGTGCTGTTGCTATCCATTTAATGCCTATCAACTTTTTTTTTTTACTTTAATGAACTCATATTACTGGAATAGCTTTGTATTAAGGGGGCAGTATCTAGTTCAGTTTTAAGGTTGTTGGATATTTCTGTTCCAACTTTCTTATGACATCACAGGTATACTAACAAAATTAATGAACTTTAGGACAACTTTAACAGTAGAAAGAAAAATTTCTTTCATTTAATTTCTTTAAGTTGTACGCAAATCTGTTCCACACCACAATACGAAATCTGAATTGAGATGGATGTGACATCTTATAGCTCTGGTTGCAAGATCCACAAACATATCACACACTCAGTATGTACACCATCTCCACTTCATAAGGAGTATTCCTTGCCCATGCATAATTAGTGGCACTGTGTCAAGATTTTTCATGTCATGGTTTACTTCCTACCAAACACTCATTTGACAAACCCCGGGTGGTGATCAGCAATACATGTATGAGGTCATGTATCTTGGTGAAGGGGCTTACATCACCAACTATTAGACTCTCCTTCACAGTTCGCAAGCACTATATCCAACCAAGGCAACGGCTTTATATAACACGTTCCTTGAAAGACACGATACTCCTGGGTAAAGAGCAGCATAGTGGGGTAGTATAACTTCCTGACAGATTCTAAGGGACGTGACGGAGTTCACACACCAACAAATATTATATTCTCTTTCATATACATCGTTTGCAAGAGCAATTTCAAGATAATGACACATCCTTCTTGCAATGTTTTCCTTAAGGGCCCCCCTACCACCACCCAGGGTACCCAGCGTTTCAAGAAAACAAAATTCCCTGATTTGTCCTTGATTTTCCCCTGATAAAGTTGTAAAACTCCACGATAATCACTTCAACCATTTTCCAGTTTCACATGTTTTCTATATTGTTGCTGTAAAGTATTTGCAGTTTAAAACACTGTAATGTAAAACTAAATCACTATTCCCTGATTTGAGGCAGTTTGATTGAATTCCCTGACTTGTCCCTGATTTTCCCCTGATGAAGTCGTAAAATTCAACGATAATCACTTCAACTATTTTCCAGTTTCGCATGTTTTCTATATTGTCGCAGTAAACTATTTGCAGTAAAAAAAAACACACTGTAATGTAAAACTAAATCAAAATTCCCTGATTTGAGGCACTTTTATTGAATTCCCTGACTTTTCCCTGATTTCCCTGATTGGCTGGGCACCCTGACCACCACCGGCCCAAGGGCCCAAGGGCCTGGAACCTACAGGTACCCTCTTTAAGCTGCAGCATGATGATGCGGGCGATGTCGGTGAAGGCCAGGAACCGCTCCCCATCCAGGACTTGACCCCCTGACCCACTCAGCTCCAGCTGGTACTCAGCAACCTGCAGGGAAGGTAAGATGACGTGGTGATATCAAAACAGTTGCCAATTTAATTAAGAATGAAATAAGATCAAACTCCTTCATGAAAATAATAGTAATAATAACAATCATCAGCTCTGTTATTTTATAAAGTTTTTTTTTATTAGTATGTTTTATCAAGGGCAGCCCCTTCAAATACAGCTCTTTTCTTGTACGGACTACCACTCAAGGCACTTAATTTTTACCCTAAAATGAGCAAACCAGTCGTATTCTACTCTTAAAGCTAGTTGATCTATATAGATAAAGAATACAACCTGCCAGGCACCCATTACCTACAACTGGGTTGAGAGGGAGAAACATGAGCAAAAGACCTTGTCAAAGAGCGTACGCCACAGGCCAGGTGAAAACTCAAAATCTCTCTGCAAGAGTCAAAAGCTCTCTGTACTATACACGGTTCCCAGCATTTCAAGAAAGCAAAATTCTCTAGCTTTTCCCTTAATTGAGGCATTTTTATCAAATTCACGACTTTTCCCTGACTGGAAAAAGGTAAAATGATTTTCCTTCATTTCCCTGATGGGCTGGGAACCATGCTATTCCACAGCGCCCTCAAGTGAATACACAATGAACTCTCAAAGGGCCGAAGAGTGTGGGAAATGTAATGGATGCATCCCTGGAATGGGCTCGATCCAACTAACGTACATGCTTCATCTTGCGCGTCTTGACGTCCATGACAAACACTTGACCCTTCTCAAAGAAATGCTTGAGGATGAGGACATCGGTCAGTTCTCGGTTGGCGTCCAGATAATGGGCCGTGCTGCCATGTCCAAGCACCTGTAATGACAAAACAATAAAAAATACTTCCTTGTCTCTTTGTGTGGTGCATTGATATTAATAAATTATATTTATTTGGTCCATTTGCTTGTAAAAGATACATATATAGAAATTTATTTTGGTCATAAAGATATGTAACATAAAACATAAAAGCAAACACAATCTTACAGGTTAACTGACAACATCTTACACACGGTATTACAACAGTTAAATTAAACACCCTATGGTTGTAAATACAGTATGTGGTAATCTCAGAAAGACTAACATTAAGTTTACATATTGTTATGAAAAGATTTATCTATACTGTTGGGCCAAGTTTTCTGAGGTCAACTCCAGTAACCGATGAGAAGTCCTTCGCTCACTGAATCATGGGACGTGATATTCAACTACCAAACAGAGGTAACGGGCCATTTCTTCAAAATGTTCTTTTGGACTGAATCTATGCAAGCATGAAATGTTGCTGTGAGCAAAAGGGTGCAAGAAATGATAATGGATCCCTGGGCTTGCAACAATGTTCATGTTCCATCACATTGAGGAGGGAACGTGCACAAAGTGATAAAATGATGGGACCCACCATCACAGGTCCTTGTATTGTATGATAGCAGGATTTTAGAAAAAGACTTCCTAAATTCAAGTTCTGCCTCTGAAAATTGAACCCATCATTTTGTAACCACTGCACATTCCCTTCAACCATTTCTGTGCCATATGCATGTATCATGTTGCTCTCTGTGATTTGTGTGCATTTCTGGTTCCAAAATGTGACCAAAACAAAACAAAAATTGGCTTAATAAATATATATTATTTTTTTCTGGAAGTGCATCAAGTATTTTCCAATTCACAAGGCATTCCTAGCACATTAGCATTTCTCTCATGTGCTTTTTTTTTTTACTTTAAATATTTCCAAATATCATTTATGAACATGAAATCATAGCTTAAAAAGCACAAAAACTAGATGCTTACTTCAGGGAAACCAGCCACCACAAACAATGCAAACACAGATCGAAGCGAGCAGTCCTCAGGCAGCCTCTCTATACTGTGGCTGATTTGACGAGTCACGCTGGCCTTCCAGCCAGGATGGCGACAGAGCTTCTGAAGCATCGTGGGTAATAATGCAGCCCACTCGATACGGCTCCTGGAAACAAACAGACAGAAAATGCAGATCACATCAATGCAAAACATCTTTAACTGGTCAATATTGAAAAAAATATTTACCCGGTACAAACAAATGATTGATTAGGTTACAAAACAACAATAATTTTCAGTAAATCATCCATAAGTATTATATATATAATATTCCAAAATATTTTTCTCTTAGGCTTTAATGAATGCACTGATTAGGGGACAAATAACATGATATTGTAAATGAAAATATTCAAAACAGGAAGTTAATGTGTGGCCTTTACATGAAACATATGACACTTGAAACTCACAGATAAGCATATAAGGATACTGTTGCTTGTACACATTGTATAAACTGTTATGCTACATGTTGTTCTGCAGTGCGGTTTGTTCTGTAGTAAATTTAATACAAGCTAGTATTTCTCACTTTTGTAAGCATGATGCACCAAATGAGAAGAGGAACTCAATGGTCCTTGTGCCATCCACAGCTGCCCGCTCTTTCTTGCTCTCCTCTTCCCGTGACTCAGTCCTTTCTCCTTCCTTTTCTCCTGCTGAGCAACCTTCAGCTGCAGCCTTTTCCTCCACCCCTTCTGTCGTATTCTTTGTTGTTTCGTTCACTCGCTCCGCATCCTCCTTCCCTGCAGTTTGTTTCTTCTCCTCTGCTTTCTCCTTGACTTGATGCGGTCCCTCCTCTGAGGTCTCTGTTTTCACATCCTCCTTTTCCTCCTTCATCCCCTCCTGTTTTACACCATCTTTGTTCTCCAAATTCTCCTCCCTCTTCTCCCCCTCTCCAGCTTTCTTCTCCTCTCCTGCCCCTTCCGTTTTCTCCTTTTCCTCCTCCTTCGCCGGGTCATTCCTAGTACTGTTTCCGCATATTCCTCCATCTTGAGAGGAGGGGGGCGTGTCTGCAGGGAGGGGGTCCTCGTCCACCCTGTCCTCCCAGTGGTCAGGGGGCTCGGGAGAAGACATAGGGGTCACCAACTCCAGGGCTTTATCCGAGACCTGAGGAAAAAACATGTACAAGTTACAATCCATATCTGTGCTATGTCTTGGCAGGTAACAGGTAGGGAGAAAGATACATACACACAAACAGACTGACAGATGACAAACATACACATGTCCAAGCTTTATCCGAGACCTGTGGGACAAATATTCAAAGTTACAATCATTTCATTTTATTTAAGCACTGTGACCCACTTCAGCCACAGGCTGTTTTTCAAGGGGGCTGTGAAATCCATCCATTTCTACATCAAAGATATATGATTCATGTCTGTGCTATGTCTTGGCAGATAACAGGTATGGAGAGAAATACATACATACAGACACACACACACACACACACACACAGACTCACAGATGACACACATATGCCTGTCCAAGCAGCATTAACTCTTTATTCATCATTAAGGCATTTTTTGCACCAAAACAACACATGAATCCCATAGATTAGACTTGCGAGTGACAGAGAGAGAGAGAGCTCAGTAACATTCACAAGGATTGATACTACAGTGTTAGTCTTATGGGGTCATTTAAATAGAGCACAGACGAATTAGTAAATGAATGAATATAATACAAATGTCTTCCTGTCACCTGTGGTTCTATGCTTGGTAACAGCTGGCCCAGTAGGCCCATTGCTAGGTGCTGCGTGGGGACGTAGTGCCCGCTACCCTTCCTACAGAACAAACAAATAAATAAAAATAATAAACAGAGGTAAGATAAGAACATTAATGTGTACCAACAGAGCAAGGTGAATATGTTCTTTTCATGGCTTTGTCTTGCATTTCTGGACTTTGAAGTTAAACTTGATGCTGGAGCAAAATGTCGTGATATAAAATTTAATTTTAATTTCTGGACACATGTACTTCAAGGTGCAATGGCAGAGGAAAATGCTTACCCGGTACTTCTTTCTGAAGGTGTAGTTATACAGATAAATATATACAGTTTTCTTGAAAATTATCTAGGAACAAAAAGGTACACGATTCTGGACAATAAATAAGACTTCGACCTATGTTTTTCCCTCCTCTTTCACCTCAAAAACTTTGACACTTAGCATGCCATATATTGAAAGGTTTAATTTCAGGATCTACACCTAAGCTGTTAAAATGACACCCTATCTATAAATTCAGACCAATAAAGTCTTGTTAAAAATCAATGTAAAATTTGGTTGCAAAAACTTACTGAGCGATGGTGAAGAGCAGAGGCAGAAACTTATCAATGCTGAGCAGCTCTAGGGCTGTCTCCAAGCAGCAGGCATGGGATCCCTGTTTCATCACAAACATAGAGGACAACAACGATCAAAGTATGAGGTACAACAAGTAAATGATCAAAACACAAAATACTCAAGTAATAAACAAGGCATTAGCAATATTGTGTCTCGCCCACTTGCGAAAATAACCAGAAATATCGCGATCTCCGTTGCTACGCAAAAGAAAACAGAAACAAACAAATAAGCAACTTTAAACAGACAACATCAAAATCAGGTGCAAAGTAGGGCCTTTGAATAAATTTGCATAAATGTGCATGAGTAATGTTTGCCTAAATCTACATCAGTAATGCTCACACATGCTCACACAATTCTGTGCACAAGTTAGGAAGCCTTCACCAAGAGTCTTGCAAGTAAACTTTAATGTATGACCTCAAATGACCTTTGACCTTATCATGTGACCTCTTACAGCACAATAACATGCAGGTGCCCCCAGTGCATCCATCATCCAAGTTTGATTGCCATTGTAGCAACATGTGATGAGTTATGTGTGATAAGAGAGTCTTGCAAGTAAACTTTAACGTATGACCTCAAATGACCTTTGACCTTATCCTGTGACCTCCAACAGTACCATAAGATGAAGGTACCCCCAGTGCATCTATGACCCAAGTTAGGTTGTAATCCAAGCAACCTATGTGAAGTTATTTGTCAAAAGAGAGTCTTGCAGGTAAACTTTAACGTATGACCTCAAATGACCTTTGACCTTATCCTGTGACCTCCAACAGCACCATAACATGTAGGTACCCCCAGTGCATCTATGACCCAAGTTAGGTTGTAATCCAAGCAACCCATGTGAAGTTATTTGTCAAAAGAGAGTCTTGCAGGTAAACTTTAACGTATGACCTCAAATGACCTTTGACCTTATCCTGTGACCTCCAACAGCACCATAACATGTAGGTACCCCCAGTGCATCTATGACCCAAGTTAGGTTGTAATCCAAGCAACCCATGTGAAGTTATTTGTCAAAAGAGAGTCTTGCAGGTAAACTTTAACGTATGACCTCAAATGACCTTTGACCTTATCCTGTGACCTCCAACGCCACCATAACATGAAAGTACCCCCAGTGCATCTATGACCCAAGTTAGGTTGTAATCCAAGCAACCCATGTGAAGTTATTTGTCAAAAGAGAGTCTTGCAGGTAAACTTTAACGTATGACCTCAAATGACCTTTGACCTTATCCTGTGACCTCCAACGCCACCATAACATGAAAGTACCCCCAGTGCATCTATGACCCAAGTTAGGTTGTAATCCAAGCAACCCATGTGAAGTTATTTGTCAAAAGAGAGTCTTGCAGGTAAACTTTAACGTATGACCTCAAATGACCTTTGACCTTATCCTGTGACCTCCAACGGTACCATAACATGAAGGTACCCCCAGTGCATCTATGACCCAAGTTAGGTTGTAATCCAAGCAACCCATGTGAAGTTATTTGTCAAAAGAGAGTCTTGCAGGTAAACTTTGACGTATGACCTCAAATGACCTTTGACCTTATCCTGTGACCTCCAACGCCACCATAACATGAAGGTACCCCCAGTGCATCTATGACCCAAGTTAGGTTGTAATCCAAGCAACCCATGTGAAGTTATTTGTCAAAAGAGAGTCTTGCAGGTAAACTTTAACGTATGACCTCAAATGACCTTTGACCTTATCCTGTGACCTCCAACGGTACCATAACATGAAGGTACCCCCAGTGCATCTATGACCCAAGTTAGGTTGTAATCCAAGCAACCCATGTGAAGTTATTTGTCAAAAGAGAGTCTTGCAGGTAAACTTTAACGTATGACCTCAAATGACCTTTGACCTTATCCTGTGACCTCAAACAGCACCATAACATGAAGGTACCCCCAGTGCATCTATGACCCAAGTTAGGTTGTAATCCAAGCAACCTATGTGAAGTTATTTGTCAAAAGAGAGTCTTGCAGGTAAACTTTAACGTATGACCTCAAATGACCTTTGACCTTATCCTGTGACCTCCAACGCCACCATAACATGAAGGTACCCCCAGTGCATCTATGACCCAAGTTAGGTTGTAATCCAAGCAACCCATGTGAAGTTATTTGTCAAAAGAGAGTCTTGCAGGTAAACTTTAACATTTGTGACGGACGACGGACGACGGACGGACGACGGACGGACGACGGACGGACGACGGACGGACGCCATTTGGATCCCTTAGTCTCGCCTTCACCTCCGGTGGGCGAGACAAAAAGTACTTAAATTCAATTCAATTGTCTTTTCCTGAAACCATAGAAGATAGAATTTGTCATTTTATTCTTACGTCATCAAAAATTAAATGTGGAGGATGTACAAAGTCATAAAAAGCAACGAAGATGAACAAGTGTGAATAGATGACTCTATTAATATCAATTATAATTGCTAGTTTGGGATAGTTTTGGTGTCCCTTCAACTTTTTAGATCACTCACTCTGTCATATTAATACGATGTTTCATCCTTCACAACCGTTTACCTGTAAATTCAGCATATTTGGTGGTCAAAGCCAAATAAGAGTCCACCATGTGTAAAGGGAATACCAACAAATGTCCCAAACTTGTATCTCCTTTTATAAAATCACCCAATTTCAAGCTGAAATCCATGGGGCCTACCTTGTCCACAGGCAACATGGCCGCTAGCAATCCCAGCATCCTCTCCTGCGATTGCTCGGCAAACACTCTCTCATGGATGCTCATGGTACTCTCGCTGTCATTATCAGAAGCCACTAGAAGTGGGACAAGAGCAAGAAGAGATCTCATAATAAACGCGCGGCATAGAGCTCTCTGAGAGTCTAGTCTAATGGGGAAGTAAGACCCTAACATCAAGCTGACTAGAATAGAAGCAGAAACTCAGAGGAGATTGGCAGAACTTTGAGGAAAATACACAAAATCTTACAAGCATTGCAGTCTTAATATTATCCTGTTGTTTTGCCACATCACATTGCAAGAAGCTCCTCCCTCAAATCAGAAGAGATTGGCCGAAAGTTGAGGGAAATACAACAAATCTTACAAGCATTCCAGTCTAAATATTATCCTTTTGTTTTGCCACATCACACTGCACGAAGCTCCTTTCTCAAAGATTTATTGTATTATGAGTCTCCTCTTCCTTCACTATATTCCAAATATCTATATTTTTAAGCTCACAAGTGATATAATTACAATTATATCCTACAAAGATTGAATCCTGCATAGTGATTGGTTCAAACAGCATCATGTGACCAAATATATTTCAACTATAATGCTGCGTGACGTCAGACCTCGAAATATTTTTCACTATACCAATATTTTGACGTCATTATTTCAGAAAACAGGATATTTTGCTCTCGATATCCGTCGAGCAATTGCTTAATTTTGTACTGAGCTTGCGCGGCCGCCGCGGTGAAAGGTTTTCATCGTTTCTTCTTTACTTCAAGTTTTTTGTCGTTATTCGCATCGTTTGCTCGTACTTGTGTGACAAGAAAAAATCCAAATGAGCAATTGTGGTCAGTTGACATCTCATTCTCTCTCTTGTAATAATTGTAGGATGTAAATCAAATATAACATGCACTATTTTAGAAGTTCCAGTGAAATTATGGATTCCTCGGTGGCATGAATTTTTTTCGGGGCTGCGCCCCTCATAAAATAGTACTATTCCTGCCACCTTGGAATCCATATTTTCACTGGAACTTCTCAGTGCATGGTATATTTGATTACTATAATACTACTACACACACAAAAATACAATATGAGAAAGTGATATTTCAAGTGAGCTTAATAAAACACGATAGGATACTACTATTGGACCATATGTTGTAGAGCACTTTGCGCATCATTTGTTTACATCAGTAACTAATTAGTTACCATAGTAACTTACAGCATGTGAGTTGCAGGCTATCAGTGACTAGCTCCACACAGCTCTTGAGCAGGTCCTTGCCCACATCCTCCTGAGTGGCTGTCAATCTTCCTGTACATCAGAACAAGTAAAAAGAAGAACGCAGAACCATTATTCTTTAGTGGTCTGTGGCATTCACACATTCTATCTCCCCCCTTTCCATTCTATTTTTCTCTTTTATTCTCTCTATTTCTCCTATTTTTCCTCCTGAGTGCATCAGAAGAAGATTGAAGAAGAATGCAGAACCATTATTCTTTAGTGGCCTGTGGAATTCACACATCCCCCCCCCCCCCCATGTATTTCTCTTTCATTCTCTCTCAATCATAATTTCATCATCTTTTTCATTGTCTGCCTTTCTCTTTGTCTGTCTATCTCCCTTTCTCCCTCCCTATATGTCTCTGTCTCTCTCTCTCTCTCTCTTTATCCTCCTATCTCCTCATCTATCTTTTCCTTCCTATCTCTTTCTTTCCCTCCCCTCATACATTTTTAAGAATGAGACCATTTATACACCAAAAATCCTATAACAAAGTATCAGAGCTTGAATCAATGTTTTCCTTACCCTGAATATCAGCATGAGATCAGATCCCACTTTAAAATTTGATTGAAAAACTATTCAACATTTTTATATATAAAAAAAATATATATATATGTAAGTATAATGTTGCTTGAACATATCAGCTTTCATGGAGTAGATAATACTAGACATTTATGGTACACCATGTGAGAAAGGGAGGAATTTGATTCTTTCTGGAAGTTGTGGTAGTCCTAAAGAGGACATTTGGTATCTGTCCTATGAAGGACTGATAGGGGAGTAGTCCTGAACAGGACTGTTTTTATTCTTTCTGAGTGAGTTCTGAAAAGCACTGTTAAGGAGGGACTCAACATTATGACTAGATTGACTATTCGTCGTCAGGACTGGGGAAGTTCTGGCGTACATGGCCTCAATGCTTAGGGTTGCAAACGTGGGTGGCGTATGTTGATAGTCCGAGTGTAACGCACTTTTATTTCGTGTATACTCAAAATATTGATCACGCGTTCGGACCGTGAGGAGTGAAGAGATCGGCGAAACCAAAAAGTGCTATCACTTAGAGTGTAACGAACTTTTCTTCTCAGGTAATCAGATGGGCAAAACTACGCTTTACCACGTGATCAACTCTTGACCAATCATATAGTTATATTCTTAGTATGTGGAATATAAATCAAACTATGAGACACTTCATAAGAAGTGAAAAAGTGAATTTGACAGCACATTACACTGCGGCTAAGCACTGAGCCTACCTTGAGCCTGCTGGTCATAGATGGCATGAGACAGAGAGAGAGTCAGGAAGGTGAACTGCAGCCAGGAGTGGAGGTGTGTGTAGTTATTGAGCTGGGCCGAGAACTGGCTGCCAGTGTACACTGAAAGGAATAGAGATACAGTCAAACCTGCCCTAGCTGGCCCTTAAAAAGACCACACATTTGGGGATGCCTTTCTTCAATAATTACAACAGATTTCATTGATAAAGTGAAACCTGCATTATTTCCATCATGAATTAGCAAAGTGTCAAAAACTTTCAAGTTTAGTGCAAAATTGGTAACAATTTGGTGATCATTTGGTGAAGGTACATGTAATATATACATGTATCACTTAATGCCCAAAATGGATTGATATTGTGCAGAAATGTATGGTCTTTCATGTGATGCTTCTTTTATGATTTTAATAGTTTTTTATCATAAGTTACAGCACTAAACCACATATGTACTTGGTCCCAAAATGGTTTGAGTTCATTATCTGCTAACACGATAAAAAGCTCCCCAAAAAGGGAAAAGCCCAGTATAACTTTCTCTGCTTATAAGTTGGTCACAATACTTACACACTCTCATCATGATTTCAGTTGAGTCGTGGAACTCATTGTGGCTGCAAGGTACAAGGTACAAGAGAAAGAGAAAAAGAAAAACAAGAATGGAACGTGTCAATGTATAAACGTCATGAAAAATACATTTTCTAATGACTCTTAAAGGGACATTTCACCCGGAAATTAAGCTGTTTTCAATAAAAGGAGACATATCAATGAAACATATTAGTGTAGGTTTGATGAAAATCCAAAGGATAAGAAAGTTATGATCTTTTTAAGTTTTGATTTTGTGACATGTGAGGTGCTCTCCCAAATGTTGTGTACAGTTTTTTTCTCGAAAATGTGCATTTTCTCAAAAAGATATGCATCTTTTTACCTATGCATACATCATTAGAAATACGCTTTTACACACATAACTGTGAAAAAAAAAAAAAAATCATTCCGATATAAAAAACAGAAAAGAGCAATTTATGGCAGTTTACTGTACTAAACATATACAAGAGCACCTCGCTCATGACATCACAAAATTGAAATTTCTTTTCCTTTGATGGATTTTCATCAGAACTTCACATATATGTTTCTTTTATATTTCTGCTTTTATTGAAACCAACTTAAAGATTGTCCGTCCCTTTTGCAAGCTTAAAATTTGAAATCGTCTATCACGATCGTAAATTGAAGAAAGTGTGATTCAAGACCATTTCTAAGAATATAGCATGTTGAAGCTTTTTATATATGTAAAAAATTCCAGCTGTTAAATTTCAAACCGACTTTTTTCGTACTACGAAAAAAGTATTAGTCTTTGTTACAGTATCTATGTGATCATTATGCATGTGTGAAATCCTAATTTTATGAGTAACTTCCAAACTTTGGAGATGATTCCTTCCATAGAACAATTTTTTTTTTTCATAATGCGTTTTTTAATTTAATAAACAGATTAATCAATAAAGCAGATATTTCAACAAAAACTGCTAAGAGTCTGAGGTAAAGACTATTAATCAGACGTTGTTTACGTGCATTATTTAAATTTTACACTACGTATCAGTTTCAAATTGTGAATATAGAGCTTGCTAACACTTCCCTATATGTTTTACCAATGTTTCGATGGTTTTGTGGTGATCTGAAAAAGGGACTAGCTGTCTTTAATGTCAGGGTGAACTATCCCTCTAACAATCATTCTGACCCAGTTGCACATGACATTAGCTCCAAGCTGGGCTCTCATCAGCATTATTTGGTTTTACATTCAGACGCTTTACCGGTTGGGCCAATCAGCTGCCTCTGCAGATATGTGCACCATCTCTCACCTTGATGGGTAGTGTCCAGTGTGTTGGCAGCCGTAGCACAGGTCAAAATCCTCACAAACGTTGCAGTGATACCGTGTCCCCACGATCAGTCCATGGCAACCGTCACATTTATACCTGCAAAAAACAAAACATGTAAAATTGAGCCACATCTCCTGTCACAAAAATTGGTCTTTTTTCACAATTAATATCCTCACAAATGTACTTATAACAAATGTAATGATATTTGTAATGAAAAAGTAAATCAATTCAATAAATTACTTTAAATGTAGAATGTTTCGTAGAAATCATCACAAAATCAGAGAAAACATCATCATGTCTCACCAATCTCTTTTTACAAACTTTACCTTTTGGAGAAAAAAAAATATTCTCACAAACATGCTTATAATGATAAAATCAAATCAATCAAATCAATTCAATGACTTAATATAAATCTAGAATGTTTTCTAGATATTCTTAAAAGGACACATAACACGGGCCCCTTTCATTTCCGCATAAGTTTTAAATGCAGAACCCCCTCACATATTTTCATATGGATACACTTGATATTTAGAAAAATGGACTTGATAACTTACATGAGATGAACCAGAGGATGGTCATCTTTGTGTTCATCAGGTTTGGCGCCCCCTAGTGATGCAATGAGGACAGGGTTGCGTGTAAAGTCAGCATGATTGGATATCATACCGTAATTCAGAATCTATTAAGGAAAGGTGCTCCTTAACATTGTGATATTTAATACGGCATGCAGTCAAAGTTAGAGTCTGATATCATAGCCACTTCACACTTTAATATTTGTTCCATTTATTTTAGCTTTATCCAAAGGATTCTCTTACTTCCACAAGTTTGTTCTTCAAATAAATACATGACAACCTAATGACGTGCTTCAATTTATATGTTCTATCTACAATGCTTTGGTGATATTTTCCATCCTTGTCGGCAAACCTTGAGAGACATAATGACAGAGGTTGATTTTTCACACCCAGTTTTAGTCAGACACTGTACCCATTTCACTGTAAGATATCATAAACACATGTAGTACTAGTTATACCAGAAGTTGCTGTCTTTTTTTTTTTTACAAAAACAGTTGTAGTCAAAAATGTAATCTCTTCCCCCCAATAAATAATTGACTATGGTCATCAAAGATGCAGACCTTGACAAAACTTGTAGCAGACATTAGTATAAACATTGATGTCTTAGCATATAAGAATGGCTTTAGTCAGATATTGTGATCACTTTATTATAATTACGTCACAAATACAGTTAGTCTTGGTTCCAGACCTTGACAGCAGTTGTAGCAGAAGTCAATATCCTCGCAGACCAGACAGCGGTAGCGTTGACCGAGGAGGTGGACCTCACAGCCATCGCACTCCACCTCGATGTCCAGTCGGTCACAGAATCGAGCCACAAACATGTGCCTTGCCTAACGGGGAAGGGGGACATTCAAGTCAATGGTCACCTTTAACACATGGAATAGTTTACCACTTATAATTAAACTTCATCAGCTGAAGTTTTCAGAAAGGTTTTAGTTTCCTATCCCTTACCACATATACATGTATTTTTAATTGTTTGACTTGATTGCAAGCAGTTTGGGGCCTTATGGGGAAGAAAAATACATGAATAAAGTAATAAATAATAATAATCTCATGTTTGATGTCAGGAAATGAACACCCTAAACTTTATTTTAAATTATCCCCTATGAAGAAAATGATTTTTCTTAAGGGCTCTTCTTGCATTCATTGGGGCTATTACTGTCTTACATTTCAGTGACTAAATCGCCAGGAGCCCTTCACCATTTCTTGCAGATCGTGCATGCCCATTGGGGTCATTTCATGGGGCTGGCGCAAAGTTTTCATGCAAAGTCCATGTAACGGAGGTATCAACCTTTGCAGTTCACCACGAAGATCAATTCAGATGTGGTTAAGTTTTGAGCGTTCAATGAAAAATTGCTCTCTTTTCTCAGTTATAGACGTTAAAATTGGAAATCTTTTATGGATTTGAAGCAACAGGCATACACAAATCTACCACCGTTACATGGACATCACATTGTTTTTACATGGACAAGACATTTTCATTAGTCAAATTGCAATATGCCATGGTCTTTGAGAAATAATACGGGATGGGACCCCATTTTTTTTTGCTTATGCCATTATTGGACTGTATATTTACCTGGCGGGTGTTTCACCAAGCTGTTCGTAAGTTACGAATGACTTTACAAGCGACTGGTGATCCCTTCTTGTGCTACATCAGATTCTCAATGAACAAAGTGTGGTATCGCATTTAGCACAAGAAGGGATCACCAGTCGTTCGTAAAGTTGTTTGTAACTTACGAACAGCTTGGTGAAACACCCCCCTGGTTTGAAAAAGATATGTATTTGGAGTTGTGGTATGTCACAAGAATTGCCCCAACCCGTGGACTTGCCCATTGCTCACCCTTCGATCTTCCTTGTCCTGGAGGCCGCTGATGTCTGCAAAGAAGGTGTTGAAGGCGTCCTCCCCCTCGCAATCCTTCATCCACTTCTGGCACTGGGTGTAAGCCTTGAGCTGCTGGGCATAGCTCAGGTTGTCACCTGCAGTGCTGTCTCGCAGGGTCACGTTGCCACTCGCTGCAGGGGAGGGAGGGGTAGGGTGAGAGGGTTAGGGTTAGAGAGGGGTGGGGAGAGAAGAGGGGAGGGGAGGGGAGATGGGAGATGGGAGAAGGGGGAGGAGGTGAGAGAGGAGAGAGGAGAGAGGAGAGAGGAGAGAGGAGAGAGGAGAGAGGAAAGAGGAGAGGGAATAGGAGAAAGGGGATGGGAAAGGGGAGAGGGTGGGGGAAGGGAGGAGGAAGGAGGGATGAGGAAGGAGGGAGGAGAAGGGAAGGGAGGAGAAGGGAAGGGAGGAGAAGGGAAGGGAGGAGAAGGGAAGGGAGGAGAAGGGAAGGGAGGAGAAGGGAAGGGAGGAGAAGGGAAGGGAGGAGAAAGGAAGGGAGGAGAAGGGAAGGGCGGAGAAAGGAAGGGAGGAGAAAGGAAGGGAGGAGAAAAGAAGGGAGGAGAAGGGAAGGAAGGGGTGGAAGAGGGTGAAAAGACAAGATTGAAAGAAATGAAATAACAATAATCATTGCTAGACCTAGATAGGACCAATAGTTTTGTCTTGTTTGGCCACAATGTGATTTACTTTGAAAGTTGGAGGGGAGAAGGAAAGAGATAGAAGAGGGAAGAGAGATGAGAGAAAAGATATAGAAGAGAAGAGTAATATCCGGTTAAACTAAAAAAGTAAAGCAAAAAAAAACAGAGAGAGGTACCGTAAGAGACAGATGGACTTACTCCGTGCAGTGTTCATGAGAAGGCTGGGTGCTTTGATGTCGGCCACAAACTGCCAGTCGCTTGGAGACCAAGACACATCAAGTAGATGCAGCACAATGTTCTGGATGTAGCTGAATGCTGCCTTAGCCTCGCTGTCAACCACACAATCAGTAGAATATCAATGAGTTAGTGAATGGAAGTCTCATTTGAGTTCATTAATTAAACAATTAGAATAATTTAGTTACTTGAGAGTTGGCCCACTTGTTGCTGCAGGCTTAATCAACATGATGTTGACTCATGCAGATAAGTGGTGTTGCAACACCCTGAGGGAATTAGGTTTTGAAATATGAATCTGAGACAAAAATAAGTGGTGGTGCAACAATCTGAGGGAAGGGAATTTTGTAAATTAAATCTTAGAAATATTGAAATTAGCCTCAACTAGTGAAATATGTTTTGATGGAGTGGACGTGAAATTTAATAGATCTTTCTACATAATGATCAGAAAAATCTCTTTAAGGAAGTCTAAAATATTGGTCTGTAAGACAATGTGGCATTGCTAGAAGAGTCATGACCTTGTCCTTCCTCATTCTCCTCCACCTCTTTCCTTCTTCCCGTCCTCCTCCATTCATCCCCCTCTCTCTCGACACCTCCTCTCTCTCCTTTCCCCTTTCTCATCCCCCTTTGTCTCACTCAGATATTTAACATATATTGCAAGATAATGACGAATGACGGATCTCTTTAAGGAAGTCTAAGTTCATGGTTCATACAGCAATGTGACATTGCTAGAATCAAGCAGGAGCATTGTGGTGATGTCCCTACCCCTCTCCTCCATTTTTTTACTTTCTTCTTCCCCTCCTCCTCCCTCCATCCATCTACCCTCTCTCTACACCACCTCCTTCTCCTCCCCCCCTTCCTCACCCCCCTTGACTCACTCAGCCAGTGTTTCCTGGTTGACCTCAGTGACAGCTGTCACAAGCTGCCTCACAAAGTTGTAGTATGCTGCCCTCACTTTGCCCTCCAGCTCCAGTCCACACCCCTCCAGACGAGACGCGTAATGCCTGCCATGTGTCACATGGGTCAACATCAAACATTAATTGCTGCGATAATCACAAGTGAAGCTGCAAACTTCTTAGGCTACCCCCACAGTCACGAATATGCTTGACATTTTGTTCTTTGTTTCCAAATATTAATAAAGTCCTTATTACAAATTATTTTGGCTATTGGAATATTCTCTCTAAAGTATAAGCATTCCAAAATATGACAAAACATTTATCTATCATCAAGACAAGGCTACCTGGAATGAAGATTACAGTACAGCATCATTGACTGCAAAAAGAGCTAAGACATTGTGGTAAATTTCATGGCATAAGACACACTCCTTTGCGGATAGGAAAGTAAAATAAACTTAGATTTGCCTTCATTCCAGATCAATCTGGACAATGCATGGGGGCTGTATTGGTACATATGAAACATCTACACAAAATATTCCACCATTTCGGGTGACCTTACCGATCAAGATTTTAAACATGAAAACCAAAGTTTTCAAGATCACTTTATTAGTCATTCAGAAACAATAAAGGAATATAAACATACAAAGCCCAGGTCATAGCTTAATTACTGCTTGATGCAGGGCGCCAGACCACTAAATGTGGGGCAAGAAACACATAGTTGTAACTGGCACCTTAACTCACAGAATTACCCACACCACTAATAAAACACCACCGGGGGCTAAGAACTCACAGCGGGGGTGAGGCTCCAAGCTGCCTGGGTAGAAGCATGTCCTTGAGGAAGAGCACACACTGGGAGCTGAAGATGTGAGGCTTGTTGTGGGCTGCCAGGAAGCTGCTGCCGAGTTTGTAGACCTCAGACACCACCTTGGCATTCTGCTCTCTCACCTGTAGGATAGACCTCACCCTGCGAAGGAGACAACAGTCGACCAAGGTTAAGGTGGGGTTAACAGTGAATTAAGGTGGTTTAAGGGAAGTTGAAGGTGGGTTTAACTGTAAGATACATATGTGAGACTTGGTGTGGGCTGCCAGAATGCTATTGCCTAGCTTGAAGACTGAAGAGACCACCTTGGCATTCTGCTCTCTCACCTGTAGGATAGACCTCACCCTGCGAAGGAGACAACAGTCAACCAAGGTTAAGGTGGGGTTAACAGTGAATTAAGGTGGTTTAAGGGAAGTTGAAGGTGGGTTTAATTGTAAGATACATAGGTGAGGCTTGGTGTGGGCTGCTAGAATGCTATTGCATTGCTTGAAGACAGCAGAGACCACCTTGGCATTCTGCTCTCTCACCTGTAGGATTGACCTCACCCTATGAAGGAAACGACAGTCGCCCATGGTTAAGGTGGGGTTAACAGTGAATTAAAGTGGTTTAAGGGAAGTTGAAGGTGGGTTTAATTGTAAGATACGTATGTGAGGTTTGTTGTGGGCTGCCAGAATGCTATCGCCGAGTTTGTAGACCTCACACACCACCTCGGCATTCTACTTTCTCACCTGTTGGATGAACTTCACCCTGTGAAAGGAGAGAACAGTCATGACTCTTAGGTGCATTATGGTAGGTTAAAGTGGGTAAAACTGTGAATTTAAGATTAAGGGAAGGTTGAAGGAAGGTTTAGCTGTGAAATACAGGTACATATGAGAGGCAGGTACATACGTGAGGCACCCAGAAAGAAGCTGCCTAGCTTGTAGACCTCAGACACAACCTTAGCGCTAACCCTGTGAGGAACACAAAGGTCATGACTTTCATGTGGGTATAGGGTGGCTTTAACTGTTAAGTTAAATGTTAGTTTAGGGTAGCTTAAGGTGGTGTAAATGAGGCTTGAGGTTGGTTTAACTGAAAAATACACACATTAGGTACTCCATGGGCTGCTACATAACTGCTAGTAGGTTGGTACACCTCTGTTCTTTCACCTAAAAGATGAAACTTATCCTGTAAACCTTTTTTTTAATCTATTTTATTCAAATTCTTGAGATATGAACAATAACAATCTCAAAAAACGCAGAAGATGATTTGCACGTATATACGATCTTAAAATAAATGAATAGTACTCCATCTGTCTGTATAAATAACAAATTTGCATTTTCAGGTATAAATGTCCTTTTCAGTTTCTTTATAATATTTAAAGCATATTTTTAAAATTCGAAAGGGATAGTAGGTTGTTTTCATATTTAGTGATAAAGATGTCATATTTTGCACACAAAATAAGGAAATGGAATTTACTATGCTCACGTGTTCAAAAAATTAACAGGAAATCTGTCCTATTCAATACAATGTTATTGCCTATAAGAGTTGATTTAACTTCTTGTATAAATTTTGATCTTACATGACACTCCGAAAGTAAATGTGGAATTGTTTCAACAGAAGCTGAGCAAAACGTACACATGTCAGTAAGATAGTTAGCCTTACAAAGGTCTGTTGCATACCTGATGGGATCAAGGTGCGGGTTCTTGATGAAATCCAGGACCAGCTTAAATTCTGGGTAGAACTTCAGAATAGTCTCTTCCTCTGCTGGCCCCTGGGAAACGTTTGAGAAACAAAGCAATGAATTCCACACATAATTTCAAACTCAATAGAGAACCGAAGTGTGACGTCATTTGAGCATTATTGTCAAGACAACTGGTTCTAAACAATGCGGGTAGAGCAAGCAGCGGTGAGCACAGCAGGGACTGTAATTGGGAATGCTGGACATTAGCCCGATAGACAATATCGGACAGCTAAACCTCTCACTGGAGTGATTTTGTTTAAAGCCAATTGTCTTGACAACACGTTCATGTGACGACACCACCTCGGTACTCTATGGAGTGCCATTCAACAATGGTCTATATTCTACCCATGGTCATTGTAGAGCGGCGCTCTATTGATTACAGAACGGTTTCTGCCAGGATTACGGGCTGTCATCAAAACCATTTCTATCCCTTACCTGAAAGATGTTGAATTAACAACCATGGACCATTACCATTAACCTGTGACTTCTGACAGATCTTAGTTTAAAGTTAATCATTTCACATCTTCCATGAAGGGCAAATAGCTAGGAAATGCTAGGTAAATCTGTGCAAAAAAAAAAAAACAAATTGAATCCTTCAAAACACTCTATGACTGAAGTAATTGACATTTCGAAACTTACCTGGAATCCTTCAAAATCTGCATTTGAGCCTGCGTTAGAGAGACTTCTCAGTGGCAATGCCTTGCTTCTCCTTGGCTGTGAGGGGATATGAAGTGTGAGGCATCAATAACCATGTAGCAATCATTTTTTTTCTTGACATTTATCATAGATTCTTGATGTTGCAGTATGTTATCTCTGAAAGTAAACTAAAGAAAGAAACATTGATCTTTTACATTTCTCATAATTTCTCATAATTTCTCAATAATAGAGTACCGAAGTGGTGTCGTCATATCCATTGTTATGCAGGTTGCTGGTTCTAAACAGCATCGCTCAAGTGGGAGTTCCACTGGTCAGACATTGTCCAGCGGGCGAGTGTCGGGCACTCCCAAAGAAAGTCCCTGCTATGATCATTGAATGTTTGCTCTACTCGTATAGTTTAGAACCAGTTGTCTTGACAATATGGTTATATGACGTCTCACTTCGGTACTCTATAGCATTTCATTAACAGTAGGCCAAATAAAACAGTTGATAGATTGGTATACTTTCTGAGCAATTTCAGTCTTACTACAGTATGAAAGACCTGATCTCATGCACAATCTAAGCTTGCATTCGAAGGGAGAACGAAAGACTAATGAAATAATGAGTGGATAAAATGAGGGTTTGAATTGTCTGAGAAGAAGCACAAATAAAATAGAGTGAATACCTTCTGTTCTTGGCTGACGACTGGTGGAAACTCCAGCAGGAACAAGGCCTTAGCTCTGCAGGAATTCACTGCATCATCAAGGGGAATCAAGCATCAGTTATTACACAAACAGAAACAGAAAGTTATTGTTAAACATTTAGATGATTCCACCTACCTTTGTAGTTATTCATCACATTGTGAATTATGTTCAATCCTTTGACCAATTTGAATGCACATAATAGTGATATTTGTGTTTCCTGGCTGTGTATCTTTAGATTGCAGAATTAATCATTGCAATTAAATATTGCTGTGGATATTCTTAACAATTATAACACATTTTGCTAAAAAAGCTTCAGATTATTACAAATAATAAGCCACAAACTAATAATATTCATACAACACAGACTTTATCCCTTGCATATTTTGATTAAGCATCTGGTATTCTCCCACCTCCCCCCCCCCCCCCCACCCCCAGAAAAGAAAAGAAAAGGGAAAAGGTCTTTATTTCACATTCTTAGTGTTAAATAAACATCATGTTAAGAAGTTAAGGTGGGTTAACCCAATAATACTGATAATTACAGCAGCTTAAAGTATGTACCGGTAGCTCTCCTTTTCGCAGATCTCTTAGTCTTTCTATATGTACACGTACGTACCTGGTTCGTCTGCGTTGAAGTCCACACTGGCCCCATTGGCGGAGGCTTTCTTCTCCTCGCTGTACACATGCATCTGTCGGAGGTTGGCCTGAACAGAATGAAATCGTTGAAATAATCTGCCTATAAGCCATGTACCCAGTGAACAAATTACACAGGGATTTAGCCCAAGGATGACCCAAAGAGCCGATGTTTTGTTTTTTCTCAATAACTCATTGTAAAGCATTACATAGTTCAAGTTATCTGTTATCATATATATATATATATATATATACACACATATACATAATTTATTGGTTGGATGCTTAACTTGAGCTGGTCGTACAGACTGTTTCACCCGAACGATCCTTCAGGTGAAACAGTCTGTACCACCAGCTCAAGTTAAGCATCCAACCAATAAATTATTTATACTCAGCTCATACACAGTCGAGCACTATTAGACATTGCAGTATACCACTACTCAATCGCTTACCTAAATACACATATATATATATATGATAGGTTTGCAGAGAGGTCCCCTGATTCGTCACCACAACATGAAAACTTTGATGGTAGCTAATTGCAAATTTTAACGAGATCATTAAAGAATACCTTTCTAATGATTCGTCCAATTTTCCTCACCTTTTCAAGAAGAAGCTTCCCTGTTTTCTCTCTATTTCAATCAACTATTTGTCAACATTTCATGCTCTTTCGTTAAATCAGAAATGACAAAAAAAATGGCTACTAACCAGATATGGGCGGAGACCCTCTGCTGTGCGGAAGGCATACAGGATATCATCAGTGATCGGGATGGTCTTGCCTTCTTCAACTGTGAAGAAAACATGAAAAAAAAATGATAAAAATATCAGTGAAATTGTCAAATGAGACAACTATTGGACTCTTTCTACACCACACAAAAGCTTGGCAGAGGTATGCCTGTCTAGCAGCATCTTATACATTAGATTTAGAATGTATTCCACTTATTGAAACAAATTTACTAGGAACAAGTAAATGTAATAGGTTGACGATGGACAGACGGGAGAAAAATATATAACACTTGGAATAGTGTAAAGAATCAATTTTTAGACAAGCTCATGCTTTTCACTTCTGTGTAAATTGAATTTGTATAATATGTGAAATAACTTTATCATCATGATCAGGTTGTGTCTATCCACTGTTGGATGAAGCCCTCCCCAAGCAAACTCCATTTCTTTCTGTCTCCAGTCATTCTAGCCATGTTGCTATTTTGGTATATCCACTTTTTTCATTGAAATTACTTTTTTTTAGTTGAATTTTATAGTTGAATTGAATTGAATAATCAAAAACATATATTGAGTTAACATTCTTTGCGCAAAGGAGAAAAAACTTTAATCTTTAAGTGCCACATGCGAATTCATTCACAAGTTATATCGATTGAATCATTTAAAATCCTCCTGAAACCCACCTTTTTAAGCAGCTATAATTTTCTGAAAGAGCACACAGTTACTAGGCATTGTATCACTTGTGTATCCCAATATATGGTGTAGTGTACATACATGTAGCAAAGTGTGTTTATTCAAACAGGAAAACCAACATGCTTAGAAGCGCCTGCATAAAGCGCCTTATAAAAGGCAATTATTTTTCTAATTATTATTATTATAAATATGAATTTCATAGAGTTACATTTGTCTGCCACACAATGGGTTGAATGCTACATACCATGGAGCGCTATGTATTCCCGCAGACTGGAGGAGTGCCACAAGAGGGCAGCAAACACAGCCTGGACAGTGTTGGTGATGACAGGACCCCCCATGTTGGGCGTCTGCCCCTTCCCACGGCACTCGGCGAGGAGGGCATCCACAGCTAGAGCCAAAGCCCCCCTTCCCTCCTTCCCCTCCCCCTCCTCTTCCTCCTCCTCTTTCTGTTCTGCTCTCTTCCTCTCCTCTTCCTCGTTCTCTTTCTGCTGCGTATCCCGAGGGCCCTCGCCTGCAGAGGGTTGAACAGCGCCCTCAACGCTTCCCTCTGCCAGCATGACGAGGTACTTGTGCACCATGCTGCCAATGATCACCAGGCTCTGAAAAAAATACAGAATAACAATTCATTCGAAAGTTGCAAAAATAATATCCTTGCAAAAATAAACCCCTCATATACTGTATACACCATATATTTTGAGCGTCTAATACTTCACAAATCAGGACTTCCTGACAATTTCACGAGCTGTTAAATTCGCCATCGTGGAGTACTAGTTTATCTACGTCGTCTGGAAGTGCGCGCATATATCCATCCATGCACAGTAGGCACACCATCATGCATCACACACCTTGTTCAGTACTGTCTACTGCGTACTATGTACTACTAGTACATGTGTGAGTGCACATCGTATTTATGTTGGGATCAAAGTTAATATTTTTTTGTGTTGTTAAATTAGCGAATCATGAATCATGAAATTCGCAAAAATGAACCCCCCCCCCCCTGTAAAATATATGGTATATACATATATAATGGTGAGCATGCTGTCTTTTCTCTTAATCAAGCTTAGTTATCCATCTATACAGAGGGAAGCAATAGACACACATATATTTTCAAGTCAAAGTCTCTGCACAAATACCTATCTCAAGGCATAAACATGAGTAGGTTCAATCGGTCACACCCATGCCAGACTGTTGTGATCAGGTTCCGTGTTTATTGCACTGAAACAGGAAACTCCTTCATTTATAAGTAAACCCCGCTCTGCCCTTGATTACAAAATTAAACAAAAAAGTTATAACATTTTGTCCATTCATCAGGACATGCGTACCCGGCTAAAAAATATCCGCCATGACATACCCACAGCAAAAATACAAATATTATTTTTTGGGTCTTGGAAATGGCCTTTCCTTATTTTTTATTATTTTATTATTTTTATTATTATTTTTTTTATTTTTTATTTTTTTCTCCACGAGCACCTACTTCTACGTATAAATATAGAGCTATTTTTCTATTGTTTGTCCTCCATTATGGCTGCTGGTCGGAACGCTCTATGGATAGACTCTCTGCAGAGAAAGATGGAAACGGCTCTGACCTTCTCCCCAGACAGAGACCTGACGGCCTTGCCCACACAGTGACCTCCACGGAACAACGTCTGGAAGAAGTTCTGTGAGGAGAGGGCCTCGCGCGTCTTCCGCTTCTGGTCCTCGCTCTCCCAGATGTCATCTCTCATGTGCTTCTCTACAAACAGGAGGAGATTAAACAGAAGAATATTAACAAGGATATATTTTTTTTTTAAATTAAAAGGATATCAAAAAGAAGAAAATTAAACAATATTAAAACAAAGAAAAGAAGAACTTCAGAAGATCTTTCAAGTGCCTCTCTACAGAGAGGAGTATATCAAAAAGGAGAAAAGAAGAAGGCAGAAAGTCAGGAGGAATAGTGAGGACATCACAAAGAAGAACGTCTGATGGACTATGATGGATGCTTTCCTCCATTTCAACTCTATCGTTCTGTCCCCATTGTTTTTTTCTTCTTTAATTGTTATTTTTGAAAAGTTAAGTGTTGAAACACCAGTACATCAATTTAACAGTTTCTTCAAACTACGAAACAGGCACCTGCATACATCATTTTGTCCCTATTGCTTATACAATCCATTGGATGATGTTACAAAGAAGGACTATAATCACATTCACTTACCAAGTTTGAGGTAAACCTGTCCAGGACCACGTTGCTTATACGTTTTCAATTATTGTAACTTACCATCAATGGTAACTACCATGGTAGCGGCCAATGAGCTTTCAGCCTTACTGCTGTTGCTTCGACAGTTACCATCACTGATAAGTTACAATGGTTAAAAACATATGCAGCATGGCCTAGTTGTTTCTAAGATATTGCATAACCTGATAGACGGACAGTACAAATATATCCCAAGTAAGGGAACATGAACCATTTATTAAAGTCGTGTAACATGATTAACCAAAGCTTCTTTATTTGATTGAAAAATTTGATTGAAGTTTCTGTGCTGAGGATATGATTGCGCGTCATGGAAAAGGTGGACTGTTTGTTTCCTAAATAATCATTTACATCATTTCTGCAAAACTATAACAGAATATAAAATAAAGAATCGTAGGTTACTCAAGTTACACGACTTTAACCAAACCTGTGGAATTGCCCATAAGCTGAATCATGTCGCAGAGAATCTACGTCAGTACCTGATTTGAGAGCTAGGATGTGAGAGCACAGGGTGGCGATGAGTTTGGCCAAACCCAGCTGCATGTCATACAACCAGGGCAGAGACACGTCAGGCTTTCCCTTAGCCACCACCTACAAGCAGAATCCAGAGGAAAACCACATCATTCTCTCTTTTTTTTCTTTCTTTTTTTCTTTTTTCTTTTTTCTTTCAATTTTCTATTGATTTTCATTTTTTTTTTATAACAATAAAAAACAATGATCATACAGTGTATACAGTGTAACAATGTATCAAATTACAAGAACAACAATAAAACATGAATCATTGTAACAATAGAACAAAATCAATCAAAAAACAAACAGACCTGATGCTCATCGAAGAAGAGCTGCAGATCGTTATATTCACTCAGCCCAAAATGTATCATAAACATTTTCTTAAAGTCTGAGTAAAGGTTGAGAATACACAGAGAGTCAATTTCTCTGCAAGCAATATAATCCTAGGTTCATGCACTTCTAAAAGTTCACAAGAATTGAGCCATCTATTAATAGCAATGAAAGTAATACACAATTCTTATTAACCCTTTGTAAGCAATGTGTGTATTCATTCACCAGTCATACACACAAAGCCAATGCAGCAGCTGTGCACCTCTGCCCTAATCTGAACAAAATAAAGCAACTAACAAAAGAGACTTTTCTTGTAAATGAGCAAAATGTGTCTGTCACTTGTATTGGCATCAGTCCAACACCACATTATGTTAGATTGAATATCTCGCAGCAAAATTAATATTTCTTGTCCAGATTTTGGTCGTAAGTAGGGAATGCTGGGTACAATCTAAGAATAGCAATAACCCAGATTTGAGTGATTTATCACTTGCTTCTTTTTGTCTGAGTAGGGAAGATCTGGTGCACAGAGGGTTAAAGGGATATTCCACCCTGAAGTTAAGTTGGTCTTAAAAAAGCAGAAACATGAAAGAAAGAACTTTATGAAGGTTTGACGAAAATAGGTCAAAGGAAAAGAAAGTTATTTGATTTTAAAGTTTTGATTTTGTGATGTCACATGCTAGGTGCTCTCCCATAAGTTGTGGACATTTTTTTTTCGAAAATGTGCAAATACGCATCTTTTTACATGTGCATTTGATACATCACCACAAATACTTTTTTACACACATACTTGTAAGTATATAAATCATTCCGTTGTCAAAAAAGAGCAATTTATGTAATTATACTGTACCCGACTTATGGGAGTGCACCTCATACGTGACGTCACAAAATTGAAATTTCAAAAGATCATAACTTTCTTATCTTTTGACCAATTTCTGTCGCACCTTCACTAATATGTTTCATGCATGTTTCTGCTTTAATTGAAACCGACTTATCTTCAAGGTGAACTATTCCTTAAAGTATGTATCTTCACAAGGGTCCTTATGCAGTTTGAATTGACTATGGGAGTGGCTTACGTCAAAGCTGTAGCCCCAGAAGTTGTTGCTGCTGTCAGAGTGGAACAGGAACTGCAGTCGCTGGCCACTGTTAAAGGTCACGTTCGTCGGCCACTTGTCGCTGCCCACTTTCTGGTCATAGCGTGTCTTCACTCCCTTGGAGTCTGTGAACTCCAGGTAATCGTACCTGGCAACATGATGACAGTTATTATCGAATGAGGTGCAAAATTCCTGCAATGTGATTGGTCGATTGCCGTGCATCTAATTCTACTGACCAGATGACCGATATCACACATTTATTACGATATCCAATGTAAACATGTTATCGATCGCAAAAGCGCCATCGATCATCGCGCAAAATGGCCGGGGAGCACCGGCCGGCGGTGAATTTCGAACTTCTGGATGAGAATGATTTGGCCGAGTTACTCGAAGCATCTGACGCCAAATGTACCAGAAAATCCATCAAATTTGGTCATGACAGATTGGAAGGTTTTGCCAGGGAAAAAAATGTGGATTTAACCAATATTTCAGTGCCTGATTTGGACAAGTTGCTTTCATCGTTTTATGCGTCGCTACGCAAAGCGGATGGATCATTGTATTCAAAGAAGTCAATGCAATACATTCGTTATGGTGTACAGCGTTTTTATCAGGACAATCGCAATGTTGACATCGCCAACAAAACTCAATTTCCCCAGAGTGTACGTATGTACAAGGCTGTGCTAGTAAAACTGAAGCGTGAAGGACTTGGCAGTGTTAAACATAAGGACCCAATTTCTCCTGCGGACTGTGAGAAGATACAGGCATCGAAAATAACAGATTGTAGCACACCACAAGGACTACAGAACAAGGTATTCATTGATGTTTTGACTTTTTTCTGTAACAGAGGCAGGGAGAATGTTCGAAATTTTAAAGCATCAGACTTTAGTATTTGCACTGATGAGAATGGACTGAGGTATGTCAGAAAACGCGACCAGCTCACGAAAAATCATCGAGAAAATGACGATGAAGTTGGGAATGGAGGATTCATGTTTGAAGTCGTAGGAAATGACAGATGTCCTGTCAAAACATTTGAGTTCTATGTTTCAAAACTAAATCCTTCTTGCCAGTGGTTTTGGCAACAGCCTAAACCATCTGCACCGCAGAGTGATGATCCTTGGTATTGTAACATTCCTGTAGGGATAAATACCCTTTCCAACAAGATGAAAGTCATCTCAATTTTTGCGAAGTGCAGTAAGGTTTACACAAACCACTGTCTTCGAGCGACTTGCGTTACCACGCTAGACAGTGCCGGATTTCCATCAAGAGACATAATGTCTGCCAGTGGGCATCATAGCGAGAGTTCGCTCAAGATCTACTCTAAAACCAGTGAGGAAAAAAAGAAGCAAATGTCTAGTATGATTGCAAGCACGCTTCATTCAACAGAGTCAGGTCTACCGGCTAGGTCTACCTCTACGTCATGTCCATCTACATCTACGACAGTGCCAGTGGAGGATGAAGTTGTTGCACCAACACCACCGCCTCGCAGTCGAGCACCATTAACAACAGTGCAGCAAGCACAGCTAGCAGTAGCACAGCCACAGTCTGCACAACGACATCTTGCACTCTCATTGTCATCAGAGAGTAACACATTGTGTACTACCAGTCATAACTTCAATTTTCACAACTGCGTAGTACACATCAACAACTAGACAACAATGTCTTGACTTGTAAATATGTTGAGTTTTTTCAGCGTTCAGACATTCAGCATTTAGACTTTCACATCAGATGTATGATGTGTGTGTACATTGTAATGAACTACATTCACAAGTGGACAGTAAATGCGGATTAAAGACGCATTCACCTACAGACTCGTGTACAGTACAGGTTCCAATGGGGATCATCATATTCTTAGAAAAGGTAAGTTTAGTTTTGCATTTAATACATTAAATTGTTAAAATCACTTTTTAACAATTATGCGTCAGTAATTCTAGGCATGGGTCGGTATACAAATGATGCACAGGTTTGAGTGGGTCAGTAGGAATTGTGTACACAAGGTAGCTCTGAATTGCCTGAACCCACGAGGCGAAGCCGAGTGGGTTTCGGGCAAAATTCAGAGCTACCGCGTGTACACAATCCTACTGACCCACGAAATAAACCTGTGCATCATCTGTTTTATAGAATGGGCCCCAAAATCTAATAAAAAACGGAAAAATCTCTGTCAACCTCATTTACCGGATGCATGGAAAAATCATGCGTCCGGTAATTACCGGATGCATGGTTATGACAAAATCATGCATCCGGTAATTACCGGATGCATGGTTATTGACCAATCAGATTGCAGAGATCCATCTTCAACATCAATGATCATCAATGATTGGAATCATCAAAATCTGCCAAGACTAAAAATTATTGACTTTTCACATAGAGAAATGTCCAAATAACACAGCTAAAATATGAGATGATTTTCTCCATAGACCATGTCAGGTGGAGAAATAGAGTCTGCATGTATAGAACTACCAAGTTCATCACGCTTTAATTTGATAACAATCATTTAAACGACGTAGTCATATCAGAAAAGACAGATTTACTGCGAATGTCCAGGGTGGCATTGAGTGCACAAATGAACGTATTCGCAATGCACGTTAGTGGGCAAATCACCGCAGCAACGTCTACCACAGTCCTGCGACAGCGTAGAATTCAGTCATGAGTTTGTCCTCTTCTCCGTTCGAAATATCTTCCAAATTTACGTGTTTCACCTCTGCAAAGCATTTATATGTAGAAAATTAGTATTCGATTCTTCGAGTTAAATTTGTACTCACTGAAAGCATCTGAATCGTCCAAAATTTGTTTCAATTCTTCATGTCACTTTATCGGAGGTTCTCGTGATTCGTGGGTGCCGCCATTAGCGTAAGCAACATTGGTATCGATCATGTTAATTCTCGGTATCGCGATATCGTGTTGATATCGTGTTGATATCGCGTGCTGCCAGTAAAAAAAAATTACACGGCAAATACGGGTAATTAACCAATCAGATTGCAGAGATTCTGACACCCATTCTATAATAAATACTAAGTCATGGCTAGGCATGGGTCGGTAATTACCGACGCATGGCTAAAGAAAATGTGATTTTTGGTCAGAAATTGTCCAACATTCGATAAAACAGATGATGCACAGGTTTATTCGTGTGTCGGTAGGAATTGGGTGCATGCGGTAACTATGGAAACTAGTCTAAACTAGTCTAAACCCACTCGGCTGCGCCTCGTGGGTTTAACAGTTCCATAGTTACCTTATGCACCCAATTCCTACCGACACACGAACAAACCTGTGCATCATTTGTATACTAGACTTGATTTTCTCGTTGATGTAAGTAACTTTCTGGTAATAGCGTGTCTTGGCTCCCTTAGAGACTGTGAACTCCAGGTAACCATACCCAGCAACATGACAAGAGTTACTAGATTTGATTTTCTTGTTTGATGTTAGATGATTGAGAAGTAAAAAAAAATCTATGGAGTTTGGACTTGAGGTTCACATCGAGAAAAGAGACAACACATATTAAGTTGACCTTTGTTCCCTGAATGTTTCCATGGTGAGAGTGTACTAATCAGTACTATTCAGAAAACAGTAGAAACTTTCAGTAACACCATGAGGATGTATTCTTTCAGGATAATTGACCTACTTATGGGGTAAAGAAAAGGAAAGAAAGAGTGAAAAGAGGAGAGATGAATTTTTTTTTTTTATCAATAACACTTACACAAGAGTGAAGACTACTTTTAGTTTTAGTTTTCAATGTTTCAATCTGAAATTAAATGGGCTGAAATGAAACGTAGAAGAAGAGGGTGGTGATGAGAACTAGTGACAAAGTAGTTATACAGAGGAAAGAAGAAAGAAATGAAAATGTTTTTACTGTTTTCTAAATAGTATTTATTAGTAAAATCAAACTTGTCTACAATGACCACTGTCTTTAAAAAAGGATCACACACACACACACACATACAACAATAAATGTAATAACAAAATGTTTGAATTACCTTCTTTCCGTTTCACACTTGAGGTCAAAGGTCACCTCGAAGAGGTCGGCTCCAGGGCAGGTAAAGATCTGGGTCACGTGTTGGTTGTTGTCGTAATTGTGGGCAGACTCAACATGCCACTTCCTGAGGATAACCAACTCCTCCTTTACAGCACCCTAAAGTCATAGCAATCCAACCCAGATGCAGGGTGGAATGAAAGTTAATATTACTACCAATCATTATTGTCACTGTCATTGTAACTATTATCATCATTATCATTATCTTATATTACTTTCACTGTGCCACTTCATGAGGATCACCACGCCATCCTTCATAGTGCCCTACAGTTATAGCAATCCAACCCAGATGTAGGGTGATTGAAAGTTATTATCACTACCAATCATGATTGTCATTGTCATTATAACATCTATCATTGGAACTATTATTATCATTATCATTATCTTATATTAATTCACTGTGTCACTTCTTGAGGATCACCATGTCATCCTTCACAGCACCCTACAGTTACAGCAATCCAAACCAGACGCAGGGTGAATGAAAGTTATCATTATTACCAATCATTATTGTTACTGTCATTACAACTGCTATCATTGTAACTATTATTATCATTATCATTATCTTATATTACTTTCACTGTGCACTTCTTGAGGATCACCATCACATCCTTCACAGCACCCTACAATAGCATTCCATCCCAAGTGGAGGAAAAGTAACTTTTAAAGTTTGTATCAATATTATCATTCTCATTATCGTCTTCTATTACTTTCATCACATATATCATTATCATCAACATCTTTCTATCCAACTGCCATATCCTGTAACTGGGGTGATCACGGAGTGCCACAACTCTCTGTACTGAACTCTTTGTATCAGCTTCTTGTCATGGTAAACAGCCCCTTGATCTGCTGATCAGTCAGTCAATCTCCTAATCTAAGAAAACCTCCTTCCCCCGCTCCTCTTCTAATCTTACCGACCAAAGACTACTTTGACTTTCATCAACATCATCAGTTTACAAAAGTCATTCCTACCATCTTCACCTCACATCACCATCACTATCACCATATTAAAGTGTACACATTCAAAATAGGTGATTCCTGAATGAGAACCAGATAAGTCACAACCAAACGAAACAAGAGAATTTGTTCTTTCTGGAGTCTTTCACTGCACTTCAAAAGTGAGGCATCCTCCATACACACAGAGCTACCAACTTTGAAATTCAACAATCAGGAAGATTTATGCAAATTTCATCGGAAATCAAATAGATGTCTATCAAATGGATACAACCCAATGACAATAATCTATCAATAATCAGGGAGATTGGGTGATGTGATGAAATCCGATGCAGGATTATTGGTCTACTTTCAGGGAGTCTCCTGCGAAATCAGAGAGACTTGGCAGGCATGTACAAACCATCAATACCTCAAGGAACATGTCACACTCTACCTTTTGGAAGTGGATGTTGAGTTTTGTTTCCAGCTGCCTGATCTCTACGGCAACGCTAAGAAGCCTCTGCGCTAGGTGGAGGTAGGGTAGGTCCATCTCAGCCAGGAGCGTCACACAGAGAACCTAGACAAACACAACACAAGCAAAACATCAGCAGAGGAAGGCCAGGTACAGGATATCACAAATGTGATATTTATTTTGCTCCGACACCTCTCAATAATTTATCTGCTTTCTCTATATTCCTACTCAGCTTTCAAGATCATCATGATTATCGCCAAGTGTATGGTATTAATCCAATAGATTCAATTTGTGATATTAAAAAATGAAATTGGTCTGTAAATCGGTCTGTCAATACTAGAGTAACAAAGCAGGAACATCAAAGTATCAGTATGAAACTTAGCAATGAGAATCTACTGCAAAGTTTCCAATGCTTGTATCTATAGAGGAGTTTTGTTTGTTTTCTTTTACAGTATCTTAGGTTTGCAAATGTGAAACAAATCTAAAAGTGGCATATCATGTGGAAAGGAATCATATTTGTCACACAGAGCGCCCCGTACCAGCAGTCTGAACTGATACATTAGTTTCCAATGCTCATGTTAGGTTTGCATATGGAAAACATAGTCGTTAGTTGGCATATTCTGTGGCCAGCAGCTACACTCAGACTGAATGCCCCTTACGGGATGGCTACCAGAAAATTTTAAACAAGCACAAAAGAGGGCAGAATGTCACTCATTGTCAGAATTCTGTGCTGGAAGCACGGTGCAAAGATATGTATCATGTGGTGCCAAGAAAGCAAAACAATAAATATAACAAAAAGACTGACACTGATTCTACTAATAGATACTATTTAACCCTAATACTCCCGGGGTATTTCAAAGCTTGTTATTACCGGGGGGGGGGGGGCCATTATGGCCCCCCCCCCCCCCCTGAGATCTCAGCCATGGGTCGCCCGATTGCCTCAAAATTTTGCACAAGGGTAAAGAATTATGTAATCTACATAGTTGTATAGCTAAATTTACGAAAGTCCTATTATTATTTTTTTTTAACTAATTAATTTATGCTATTTTATGCGAGAAATCATAGATTTTGGTATTTCTCACTAAATAAAGCCTCAGGAATAGCAATTTTAGGTACAAATGTCTTCCACAACTCCCTCATCAATTCTTGAAAGAAAAAGATAGGTTGTGGTAATTATTTCTTTTTTATTAATTTTTTTTCAATTTTCTTATGTATTTCTTTGTTTTTCGTCAAGATTCAGATGCGTATGCATGGGTGTGTGTGAATGTGGGTGTGTGGGTGTGGGTGTGGGTGTGTGTTTGTGTGTGTGTGTGTTTGTGTGTGTGTGTGTGTGTGTGTGGTAATTATTTACACTATTTGAAACAATGATAACACTTATTAGAAAAGTATTTACATAAATTGGAAAAGCTCCTGATTTTATCCATAGGGTTATACACAGTCACATAGAGAAATAGCGAAATTTCAGTGACATGTGTTCGGTAAACGTAATCTGACACCCGCACGGTAGGTCCGATCGCCATAAATTTGGTATCAAAATGTGCGGGAAGGATCAGAGAAAAAAGTCAAGAAATTTTGTTTCGAAATATTGAGGCGTGAGATGAAAAAAAAAAGAAAGAGTGAAAAGAAGAGAGATGTTTTTTTAATTTTTATATCACTTGCACAAGACTATCTTTAGCTTTAGTGTTCAGTGTTTTAAACCAAAACTTAATGGGATGAAATGGAAGTAGAAGAAGAATGTGTGCTGAGAGTTGTGAACTAGTCACAAAGTAGTTATACAGAGAAAAGAAGAAAGTAATGAGAAAAGCAAAGTGTGGAGAAGTTATAGTAAGTTTTGCAACTAACTATTCAAAATCTGAAAGAGAGAGTATTAGTCTCAATGTTTCAGGCAATCTGCTCTGTCCGTTATCCAGAGAATAACTCTGGATAATAAAGACAAGCACTAGATTGCAGGTTGAAATCCCTTCTCGTTCCAATATTTTTTTCCTGACTTGTTTTTCATTCATTTACAGGACAGAGCATGTTATCCTTACTAGGTGTATGCCTAAAATGTCCTTTCAAAAACACCAACATTGTTTCCACATTCTGTGGATCACACGCATAGTGTTTGCACCATGCTTTGGTAGTCGGGACCACCCTGAGCCCCTTGCGGAGTGTGCCTTACCAGCTGCCTGAAGGAGGAGGGGATGAAGGTGTGAGTGAGCTCCCCCAGCCTGCTAGCCACGCCCTTCTGGTTCTGCAGCAGACACAGGGCATTCCGCACCCAGGAGCACTGCATGCTGCAATCTGAAAAGGAAACAAGATGAGGTCAGTTGCATTGCCAGGGATAAGCATTGGTACATGCGGTGTATTGAGGAAGCGATTCAGATCCGTTTGCACCCAAGCAATATTAACAGGGACAACGGCATTGAGATCCCTGATGAGTGGTTACCTACTATCCGACGTCACTGAGCACCCACTGTTCACAGCGCGGCGTTGGCTTCGGCCAATCACAGCACAGCTCTACATTTGCTACATTGTGAGACAACACATTATTTCTTCCACTTCAAGACATATCCACTTTGAACTTGAAGCCTGTTTCAACCTTATGGTATTTGATGTGGATTTCCCCCATAATGGCAAAATGTAAGCTGACTTTTATCAATATCCCCTTAAAGAAAACAATACAGCTTCCCCCCCCCCCCTTTTCTTCCTTGCTCCTTGATTTCCTCTTGATATTCCTATTGTGAATTAACTCATCTAGAATATTATACTTAGATGATTTCATGCAATGTTTTTCTTTCATGATGATGACATATCGATATCAGGACGTTGCTGCAGTTAGGGTCCACCTCTACAGATCTCTATCTTGTGCTAATCGGCCACTTGCAACAAGGGGCATCCCTAGCTGGTCCTCCAATGCACTCTCTGCCTTCCTCTTGAAAGCTTACTGGGTATACCATATACCTCCATATTACATTATCTAATTTTCAAGCTATACTTACAACAGCTATCCTCCTCATATTCAATGTGTTTATGATCCCAATTTGAAATGTTAGTTTGTTTGTTGTATGTGGCAATATATCCATCAAGAATGGGCTACTCACAGTCCCTGAGCACATCTCCGGCTGATTTCTTCAGCTTGACATCGCCCTTGGAGTCTGTGAGGCAGTGCTTGGCCCAGCCCAGCAGGTTGGTCTGGAGGGCACACAGCAAGCTGCAGACGTGGGAGGGGGCTGAGGGGGGCGGCTCCCCCTCACCCTCCTCCACCAGCTCAGCAAACTCCTTGTAGGAGACCGACAGCAGGGTGTCGAACACCATCAGCACGGAGCCCGGCTTGAAGCCCTGGGGCGGAGAAGGAGCAGAAATGGGCGATGACCAGGGAACAAGATCCTTACTGAAGCTTGTATAATGCACAAGCTGTTATTTCCGCCAGGGTTTGTACATCTATTACTTCAAACCTATATCATCCAAGACTTGTGGGATAAGCATAGCATTTTGAAGGTGTTTCTTGCATATTGTTTAAATGTTTGAAAGAGCTATGATACAAAATAAGTTAATAAAAAAACATCTCACCAAATCGAAAAGCTGAACAAATCTACAAAACAGAAGAATATGGTTAAGCTTTCATTCAAATCTTGATTAATTTTGTCCATAGCAAAAGAGTTCCATTTAATTAAGTTTTACACTAAACACTTTTATACAAAAAAAATAAAATAAATGAAGTATCCCTTTAAACATGTTACATGTATCACATGAATGAAAGCGGGGGTAATTTCTTTAGCTGTACCTCTCTTGAACTGGACGGGAGTTCCAACAGCCCGCTTGGGTCCACCGTACTGAAGAAGCGACACAGAGACTGAAATACTAGACCCACGGCAGTGTCTTCCCCAGTCTGAAACAAACAAGAATAGAAAATAGAAAATGCATTGTGGAGGAGGACTTCATGAACCTCATACCTGCTCACACATATTACATGTAAATCAAGAGAGCAGCAAGGAGAAGTGTACAGTCAAACCTGTTTTAGTGGCCACCTGTGTAAAGCAGCCAACCTGTCTATAGTGGCCACTAAAATAATTCCCCAAGATCATGTGTTAAAAAAACTGTCTATAGCAGCCACCTGTCTATAAAGGCAACAATTTTTGTTTCCCTTGGGTGGCCACTATAGACAGGTTTTAATGTACTTAATTGTCATCAAGACATAATGTGTTTTTCCCTCTATAATTATTCAATGGATATTTCAGTTGATTCTAGTATTACAATTTGAAGAACTGTGTTAAGGTAATGATCAAGGGCCAGGTCAGTTCTGCCTCCATCCTTGGGGTGAGGAGTTTCTTTTATTTCAATGATTTTATTGTTTCAGATGATTCTATACTGGTATCCTGAAACCAAACAAGAATGGGACCCGTGGTCATTTCAGTTATGTGTCATCACATGCAAGGTGCTCTCCCCATATGCTGTGTGCAGTATAACTACATAGATTGCTCTCTTCCTATTTTTGATAACGAAATGATTTTTTTTTTGTTTTCATGCAGGTATGAGTGTAAAAATATATTTCTAATGATGTATCAAATGCAAAGGTAAAAGTATGCAAAATGCACATTTTCAAAAAAAAATTGTACACAACATATTGGAGAGCACCTCACACACGACGTCACAAAAATCATACCTTTTTTACCCTTTGACGGATTTTCATCAGACCTTCTCTAATATCTTTCTTTCACGTGTCTGCAATTATTGAAACAAACTTGATTTCGGGGGAACCTATCCCTTCAAGGGTTAACATGTTCTTACCACCATTGAGTTCATCATGCTGAAGAGCTCTTCTCGTCTCGCCTCCTTCCCTGGGAAGAACACTGCAGCTCCTGGTGATTACATTCAAAGAAAGACAAACTCAGCTGTACTCGATTTACAGACCACATCAAATACATTCAATGTAACAGGTATTACTCTATATGCCAGATATTTCGCAGGGTTTTTATTTTCACGAATTTCAGGAGTCGGAACTCTGGAGCACAGGGCCACGTTGCATATAGGTGTTCAATTACCATCAATGGTAACTACCATAGCAACAGATACACCAATCAGAGCTCATTGCTTGTTGTCATAGTAGTTACCATTGATGGTAAGTTACAATAAATGAAAACATACATGTATATGTAACATAACCCAGATACCTTTCCAGAGTTAGAGCTGACTTCAGAGCAATCATTGCTTTGTTTAACCTCTCATTACCCTAGGTTCATTCCTTGTGTTATAAATCAATGGTTTATTCACACTTTGGAACTTCAAGGGTGAAACCGCCCCATGGCATCCTTCGTACATTGAAACCTGCTTTAGCAACAACCTGTATAGAAAGTCCACCTGCCTATAAAGACCATATTCTTAATTTTGGTTGAACAAGGTTTACCATTCAAACCTGTATTTAAGCAGCCTGTCTATAAAGACCACCTGCTCATAAAGAACACATCGGGACCCAGTTGCATACATGTACACTAAGTTACCATTAATGGCAACTTAACCATCAATGGTCAATACCATGGTTACACAGCTTGACAGCCAGTCAAATTCAAGGTTTCCATTGCAATTGTTAATTAGTAGTAAAGTTACTATCAATGGGAAATTTTATGAAACAGGGCCATGTTATCTCTGTTGGGTGATCTTCTTATAAAGGTTTGCCTGTCGTAGCAGCATGCTGGCATCACTCACCATCCAGGATGCAGCCCTGTGCGGCAACCTTGAGGAGCTGCCGGGGGTCATCTGCCCCTTCCTCCACCCCGCCCCCTCCCTCGTAACCAGCCAGCTGGCAGAGGTGAGTGAACAGTGCCCTCGCTTGCTTGATATTCCCGTCCCCCTCCACGTCTTTGCTCTCCGCTTCGGACATTGGGGTGGACGATGCTGACAGCGTGGTAGGTGTCGAAGACTGCAATACAGGACATTTTGCAAGAAATGATTTTGCCGCATCAAACAGATATTTTTGTGAATATTGACATTGATTCTTATTAATCAATAACCAACTAAATATAATATAGTGACAGTATTTCATACCTCAGAACAGATCATGTGAGAGAAATAGTTGAATCACTGAATAGCAATATCAAATTAGATATGACCAAATATCAGTGTTTGCATACAAATGAAAATACATATTATGTGTTTAAGCACAATCATAACTATTGTCATGGTTGAGTGTTGTTTACTGTTGGATATCTGTACTTCACTTCACATAAAGGGTTATTAACTTTTACATTACAAGGCTGTGAAAAACACATTGGCCTACTACACATCTTCATGCCAATGGTAATGGGAGAGTTAAGTCATGCTTTCTGATCTGTTTGTGGAACAAGAAATTTGCCGAGGAAGAAAAGAGAGAACAGAAGAATCAAAAGCGAAAGAAGAAGATCAAGCACATGAAGGGAGAAAGAAAAGAGGAATAGAAGAGAAAAACAGAAAGGAAGGAAGCAACAAATAAGAGAAATGGAGAAAGGAAAAGGAAGGAAGTGAAAGAAGAATAAAAAGAGCAGGAGTGGGAGAAGTCGACAGAATGAGGATATTAATAAGATGACAAACTACTTGTAGCGCACACATACATACACGCACACACACACACACACACACACACATACACACACACACACACACATATACACACAGACACACAGACACACACACATACACACACACACATACACACACACAGACACACACACATACACACACACAGACACACACACACACACATACACACACACACACACACACACACACCCACGCACACACACACACACACACACACACACACACACACAAGCAGGAAACCAACCTGGGAGATTGAGACTGAAGTGGGCACTGTGACACTCTTCCCATCCTCAGAGCCAGCTTGCTGCTGCTGCTCCTTGTCTGAGACCCCGTCTTGACCAGTTTCTGTCTGACCGGTCTCTGTCTGACTGGTCTCTTCCTGCCCGGGCCCCTCTTGAGGGGAGTCTGCGGGCACCAGCGGGGCGTCGCTGGGGGTCTGCTCCTTGCCCTCTACCGGCATGGGAGGTGGCTGTTAGAATGGACGAGATATTGGACACCAGCAAAGCAATCAGGTTTATTCATTTTTCACATGGTATTGCTTTTGAACAAAATTTGTAAAACATTACTCATAGATATGTTACCAAACAATGAAATGATAACATAAAAAATGAGATAAGGGAGTGGAGGGATCCAAGCAAGATAGGCTTGTAGACTACAACCCTCTAATAATATTGTGAATTTTAACGAACAACAACGACAACTAATTGTATTTATGAATAAGTTAAATGAAAATGCATTGTATATAGTACATTTGTTAACATCATATATACATGAACACAATTTAAGTCATTCTGCATGAGCAAATACATTAATGATCCAAGAAAAAAAAAATTGAAGTATTTTTTTTTTTAAGCATTGAAGATAGAAGACAGGGAAGGGAGAAGGAAGGGTGGGAGGTGGATAGAAGATAATAGGAGGGTGTAAAGGTGGAGAAAAGAGTGTAAAGATAAGGAAATTGCAAAATGACAGTCGGCCACATACCTCTGGCTCCAGTCGCATGGATCCCTTAGGCATAGTCATGGCCATGGCTTCTCTCTCTCGCTGCTTGGCCAGGGTAGGGATGCACAGCCGCAGCAGATTCAGGCTCAGGATGCGAGCATACACCCAATTCTCATCACTATGTCGGAAAGGAAAGAATTTCAAATTAAATCACATGAAATGAAACATACACACATACTCAAATTATGAGAAATACTTGATTTAGTAGTCTCTTAAAGCAGCTACATGAAGCTATACTGGGATGATGAATCTCAAGAGATTAATCCAAAAATTGAGATCAAAATAGTGATATCTGGGCCCCATAACACAAAAAGATTTGCCTTCAATCACAAAATGGCAATGGCCAATCAACATCATTTTTGCATGCGCTTCTTGTTCAAAAGACAGACCACTGACGAATCAGAATTTTTCTTACAAATTTGCAATTGATTGCAAACCTTTGTATTATAGTGCAACGATGTACTTTTATCATCAATCCAGTAACAGTGACATAATTTGTTCTGTAATTAGTGGCATCATCTAGCTACATAAACTACAGCTGAAAGGAATTGGCATCAGGTAAAAGGAAAGGGAAGAAAGAGAAAGAGCCGCAGTTTTAAACCGCAGTATATTTTGTCCAGTTCAGCATGAAACATAATGCTTTAGCCTAAAATGCATTATGTTTCATGCTGAACTGGACAAAATATACCACGGCTTAAAACTGCGGCTCTTTCCCTTTCCCTTTACCCTATGCCAAATCCTTTGAGTTGTATTGTAGGTGATCATTTTTGCCAATTATTTCTGTTGGGCGTGCAATCCATTAAATTTTAGAGTGAACCTCCCACTCCATTCAGCAAATTGCTCGATTCGCACCGCTCACATGGCTTAGTGGATCAGCGCATGTCTGTTCGAGCTAGGGCTGTGGAGGAAGTCCAGCTGCCAAGAACACAGCCATATTACGTCTTTTTCAGTGTATGGGAACAGTGTTTTTAGAGGCTCGCTGGAATATTTATGATCAACGTGCATCGGTCATAATAGTGGTATCATCATGATTATGGTATATGAGTGGGGCTAGTACAGAGAGGAATCGCTGGAATGAGCGGGGTTAGTACAGAGAAGAATCGCTGGAATCTTTCTGATCAACATGCATCGGTCATAATAGCGGTATCATCATGATTATGGTATATGAGCGGGGCTAGTACAGAGAGGAATCGCTGGAATCTTTCTGATCAACGTGCATCAGTCATAATAGTGGTTTCATCATGATTATGTTATATGAGCGGGGCTAGTATAGATAGAGAGGGCTCGCAGTAAATGGTGTAGGCACTCACTCCTGTGGGATGGCGTTGTAGAGCTTGCTGATGATGCTGAGGCTCAGGTGCTGCATGTCTGGCACCGGTATGCGGCTCAGACTCCCCTCCTTTCGCTTCTTCATCACCTCCTACCAAGAATCAAATCAATTCATTAAAATTAGATCATATCAAATGAAATTAATTCAAATCAAATCAATCTGAATAAAGAAAATTGACTAAAACTAATTTAAATCCATTAAATTAAACTAAATTAAATCAAATCAATCAAATTAATCTAATCCATATGAGATAAAATCCATTCATTTCCAATTCTTATTTCATCTAACATCACAATCACATCAAATCAAATCAAATCAATTTAGATAAAAATTGTACTGCATCACATATAAACATATTGAAATCAGCCATAGATCATCAGCCAACAAAAATGCTTTTGTCATATACACTGTATATGCCATATATTTCGCCAGTCTCATTTTTCGCGGATCAGGACAATTTTGCGAGTGGTTAAATTCGCGATCGTGGAGTACTAGTTCTAGTACAACATCTGCTCAAGCATATCGTATTCATGATTTTGCATATTGTTAAATTTGTGAATAGTCCAGACTCGCGAAATTTGCTAAAATAAAAAACCCGCAAAATATATGGCGTATACATATGCAACAAATCAAAATGCTTGGTCAGAGAGGTCTGAACTCACCAAATCTTGGCAGATGCGCACAATGAAACTCATGACTTGAGTGAAGAGGACAACGGTCTTGATCGCAGCACCGTCATCGTAGGGAAGCGGAGCCACGCTTGACTAGGAACACACACACAAAAGAGTGCAAATATAAACGGTATTAAAGGGCATACACTGTACTGGGAAGGCAAAAAAGCCTTCAAAAAGTAATTGTTAGCAATCTTCTTACCGATGGTCTTAAATTCATGTATTGTCCATTTTAGAAGCTTGCTGAAAGTTATTTGTCCTCAAATGATCTACATTTGGAGTAATGAGTGATTAAATCACAAATGTTCGGGCCGAACATTTTGAGGATTTAATCATAAATCATTAATTACTCCATATGTGGATCATTTGAAGGCAAATAACTTTCAGCAAGCTTCTAAAATGGACAATACATGAATTTAAGACCATTGGCAAGGAGATTGCTAACAATTACATTTTGAAGGCTTTTTTGCCTTCCCAGTACAGTATATGCCCTTTAAAGGTTGATACACAATCTTTGCAATGTATGCAAGACCATTTGGGCTCAGTCTCCCAGGCCATTCAACTATAAATGATGTAAATAAATGATGAGTAAGCATTTTTTTTTGTTTTATCACAGAGTTTTATTTGCATTGTAATGCATACCTGACTGAATAACGATAATAACTACATTGTATTTAAATATTCCATTTGAGGTATTAAATTAAAGCAATCTCAGTCCATTACTTCAAAACTACATAGTAAAACACAATGGTTAAAGCTGCAACTGCTACATCCCAAATCATGGTTTGAACTTTAAATTGATCTTTTATCATTTAAAAGTTTCATTGCAGTTGCAGAGCATAAGTGAAGAACATAGAGCCACAAACAGGATTAACTACACGTGCATTCCTGTGAATGTCACATGTATGTCAAAGGTCATCATGTTGAACAGGACAAAGACCAGAGACCTTCCTATTGATTAGCAAGCAAAATAAAGAGTGGCCCATGCTAATGTATGAACATACATGTGATAGGTGTTGATTAAACGAAGCCTGAAATTAAAGTAACTACGTCCCACTAAAATACACTTTATGTTTTAAAAACATATAGGTACATTCACATAAATATGTATTTTGCCACTGTCATGCATCATAGGTGTAAACATACTGGGGTGCTCATACTGTATATCATTCTGGTGAAAGGGTGAACTGCTTTGGCACTTTACACATTAACAACAAGCCACCATATATTTGTGGAGTACAGAATTCAAGCAAAACTCCCAGCTACCACAAAAACCTGGTTTCATTATTCACACACAAACCAAGCCGAACCACGTAATGGGCGTTCCCGTATAGCTTTGGCACTATACTCATTAACAACGAACCATCACATATTTGTGGAGTAGATAATTCCAGGAAAAACTCTGTCTTGGCTCTATAGTTTTTAAATTTTGGAAATTAAAGTTTTTAAATTTGTTACTATGATATAGATATTGTATTTCAGGGGGGGGGGGGGGAACATGGGGGCTTGGGGCGATCCCCCCCCCCCCCCGCAATGTTTAAAAGAGCCCTGGAAATGTAAAATGAGAGCCAATTTGCTCAAAAAGTAGCCCCCCAAAATGTTGAATTAATCTTTTTCCTCTTGTATTTGACATGCAGACTGTGTTGTCTGGTAATTGTTGTTGCATTGTGTCGTGTTAACAACCTTTTGAGATCCACGATTTGCAACGTCGCCACTATAATATTTGCTGTGCGCATGTATGATATGTGCTATGTAGTACATGTGTTATGCATGCATGCCATCTAGGAGCTCAAGGTTAGTCTGAACTAGAGACCCAATGTGTGTGTGGGTATGTATGTTGTCGGATGTACCATTCCCTCTTTTCTTCTTTCCTTTCTGCCATGTGGTGTCGAATGAATGTCACCAAGATCAAACTCAGGAATCTTCAATATTTGCAATGAAAAGAAAGAAATACAAACAAAAACAAAAACAAAATCATAGGAATAGATGAGGAGGGTTGGGATAACAGACTTAAAAAATAACAAAAACAGGTGAGAAAATATAAAAAATCAGAGAGGAAGAAACACGGGGGATCAAGTTGAAGTGGCCTCATGAGGTAATAAAGATTGAGAAATAAAATAAAAAACACACAAAGTGCTTAACACTGACAAGAAGTGGAAATGTATTGGATGGGAAAGATGAGAAATGGAAAACTAGAGAATGCAGAAAAATATAAAAGTCTTGTAGTAAGAGCACTTGCCTAGCTGTATATTTAGGGGACACACCATTTTTAATTGGAGTGAATCTTTCTCACAAAGAAACTGATGAATTTGAGCTCCATGCAAACACATCAAATACTACAAAAAGACAAAGCAAACAACTACATTGGTCACTCATAATATTTTATTGCCATCAAAGCCATTATGATGGCATTCCTTGCTTACTCCTTATTTAGGAACACACTGTATTACAATGGTTCTGGTCATGTCACATATTGTAACAGGAAGCCAATATACCTACAAGTGTTTTTTTTTATAGGCTCCCCCCACATTGTAATATGTTATTAATTTTCTATGATTTAGATGTACGAGTAATCACTTTAATTTAGAATTTTCTATATACATTACATTTATCTTGGTAATGTCCGTCTATATTAATTTATCTGTATATGAATGAAAATGTATCATTTTTATGTTCTTGTACATTTTATGTTTCTAAGTGAAAACAAAAAATCAATTCAATTTCAAACATGTGTCTTGCATCTGAAAAGATAGGTACCACAATATAGGCCATGAGGACACAGTTTATTTTCTTTTGTGTGAATGCAATTTAACCCTCTTATTATAATTGGGCACAAAACTTTGTGCAAACTGAATGGCCTGTCTATGCCTTGGCACTGAGAGGATTAAGAAGACTTACAATGTTCATGTTGTCAATCAGGGAGGATGTCCGGTTGAAACCGTAGAACTGAACTCCGACCACACCCAGCCGGACAGCACTCTCCTCCCGCGGTCCAAGGAACTTGATCAGAGCGTACTGACCAACAAAGCACTGGTCAAGCAAGACCTCAACTTCATCCCTGTTGGTCAAACAAATGATAAACTTGCACATCATCACGGTTATGTTGTGTTACAACTTAGAAAAACTCTTGAATTTCTCATGAATATAAGATCCTATAAAGTTTGTTCGAAGAAAAGTTTGGAGTACCGGTAATGATTCCATTGTTGCAAGATTCCAAAATTGAAAAATATATTTCATAAAAGATATGATACTTTTTCAATTCAGTGTTTATTCAGTCATGTTACTATAATTCAAATGGGCTGAATGAACACATTTTATTGATTAATATCCACATCAACAGCACATATTGGGTTTGTCCCTCAAACTAAACATACAACATTATTTTTTATGTATTGGGTTAGGTACGTAAAGATATTACACAAGACTCGAACAGAGAGCAAGACTGACTTGTCTGCTCGATGTATAAAGTGTTTTAATATTCTGGAATACTTTTGATTATATAAACATTAAAAGGTTTCATCATTAGTTATCATTGGTGAAAAATTTGCATTTTCTATAAAAAAAAAATGCATCCTTTTACCTGTGCATTTGATACATCATTAGGAATATGTTGTTGCACACATACAAATCATTCCGTTGTCAAAAACAGAAAAAGAACAATTTAAGTAATTATATTGTACACAAGATATGGGAGAGCACCTTGCATGTGACATCACAAAATTGAAGTTTCGAAAGATCAAAACTTTCTTATCCTTTGACATATTTTCTGAACTAATATGTTTCTTTCAGGTTTCTGCGTTTATCAAAACCAACTGATCTTCAGGGTGAACTATCCCTTTAAGTTGTTATCCATGCTCACCAATCACTGTCTAAACTGAAAAAGGCCACTGGGTTGTCAGGTTTGCCACAGATTGAAGCAGCCCTGTCGAAAGAAAAACAAATAAATAGGACATTCACACACATGAACTAACTAAAATTTTTGATTATTCATAAATATCAACTTTGTATAAATATGATACCTAATATCTAATTTCTTGTGGTTTGGTAACATGAAGATCTTTTCTCTGCAAATGCCTGACTGCAATATCATATCATTTTGATATAAAAACATGCAAATTAATATGAGAGTGAGCAGGTGATATCACAGCCTTATGACCATGTTGCCAATTTGCCTCAAATATATAGCAATCTTTGTATCATTAAAAAAGTCATATCTTTCTTATTACACATATACTTGACCAATTTTCCTTGAACTTGTTTTTCTCTGCTTCTAAGATGTTTATGCTTTTATTTAGAGAAACTTATTTTTTGTATCAGAGTATCCCTCCTTTAATCATCACAGTGCCAAGCAATAAAAAGCCCAGTGATGTAGTGAACAAGTATATGCCTATGATATTGAGAGCGTTAAAGACAGGGTGTCCCATTTGCATAAGTCATGAAACTCGGCAGAAATCAGCAGTATACCCTAACAATCACGTGTATGAAATCTCAGTCATAGCTTCACAAACATTTTCAGGAAAAGTAAAAAACTATCCTTGTTTTTAGTTTCAAACGCACCAACCATAGTATACGTTCATAGTCATATTGTCCCTGTCAGCGAGCTATACGGGCATTGCTCCCACTGAACACATAGCGCAAAATGGTCTTTGGTCTCTGGGCTATAGGTTTCCGACAACCAGCCCAAAACCTCCTCAAAATCTACCGATCACTACAATTTCATCAGTATCCAGTTCTATAATGGTGATCGCTTTAATTTTAGTCCGTTATTTCTGTAATTTAAGATGCAAATGTGAATTAGTCACTTATTTCTGTAATTTGAGATGTACCTTGATCTCTGTTCAATTAAATTGTATTGTATGATGTACCTGGTATGTAGATAAACAAGTAGATGTAAAATGTAAATCTAAGTCCCTCCATGTAAAGCGCATTGAGAATTCCATCGGTTTTGAAATGTGCTATATAAGAAACATTTATTATTATTATTATTATTATTAATTTTATAATTGAGACAAAAGTTCTGATAGGGTGCTTTCTTCCATTTTCAGTGGTCTTTACAAAATTTTATTTTTTTGACCTGCAAAAGGGACACCCTGTTTTAAAGCATGAAGAGAGCTGAATCTTACCTCAGTCCCTGGAACAGCCTGTAGTCTGTTGCCGTCCAAGAGTCATACTTCTCAAAGATTGAGAGGTGCCTCTTCAGATCAAAGCCTTTCCTGCAATCCAATACATAAAACAATCAAAAAAAGATTATCGTTATCATCCCCAAATAGTACAGTCATCACAAGTAGGACCCTATTAAAAAGGGATTGGTCAGGCTGTCAATCATTGCATCTACCAAGGAAACAGCTATGAACATTGTGGCTGTTGAAATACTAGTTACAATAAATGGTAGGTTACATTAGTTGAAAATCTATATGAACCATGAGCCAAGTCTTCCCAATAATATTAAAGTCACTCGATAATGGTTAACTTGGATAAAGAAGTGCAATGCGGCTCGCGGGCCGAATTGCGTGTAATTTTCTAGCAAGAAATATATCAATGTCAATGTTTTGAGGGAAATTTACAAAAGTGCTGAAAATAAGCTTGACAATGACTGAAAAAAAAATAAATACAATACTTGTCATCTTTTTAAATAGCAATGGTTTATATGTATTGGTAAATTTGCATATATTTTTCTTCTTTAGACTGTTTTGTTTGATGTTTTTTATCATTAAAACTCAATAAATTTATTTGAACTGAGTTTAAAGCATGAGATCATGCACTTTATATTTTTCTTCCCCAACCAGAACATCACTAGGTTAGAACTTCTATAAGTGGAGTGACAAACTTACGGATCATTGTAGACAAACACCAAGCCACACTTTGGACCAATGGCTCCCTTGGCAACCTGATACAAAAACAAAAATTAAATCACTGGTGAGTTCCACATACCCTCTTTCTCCCCATTTTTCATTCCCTCTTCCCTTTGTCCTATTCATCTCTTATTTGTTTTTAATAATCAAAATCAATGAGCACAATATATGAGAGAATTCATATTGATTTTTAACTCCTGTTCAATGATGCATATCTAAGATACATTGCGGAAGTGATCTTATAAATTCAATTAAGAACTAGAGCAATTCGACTGCCACGCAGTCGATAAATATGCCTCCACCTCTTTGCTATTCTCAGAAAATGTGCATGTTTGGTGGGCAATGTACCATTGCTCCGATGTGAAATGAAAATATCACATTCTGTTTTTCCAAGTTTAGCCAAGTTTGGCAATGTTCATTGACTTTTGACCTCTTACTTCTTTGACTTCCAATCTAACCAGTCTGTCTAAATCCATCCTTGTATCAAGTTTGTTTAAAATTAGCCAATTTTGGATGAAGTTCATTGACCTTTGACCTTTCAGGAATTTTACCCAAACTGCACCAGTCTACCTCCATGATGTGATACATCTCTGTAACTATGTTTGGTTTGAATTGAATCATTAGTATTGGATTCAATGTGAAAAATATCTATTTGGGGGCAATTTTTAGCCAATTTTGGCAAAGTTCATTGACCTTTGATCTCTGACCTTTGAGAAATTTCACCAAAAATGTCATCAGTCTACCCCCAAGTGGTGATGCATCTTTGCACCATGTTTGGTTGGTATTGCACCATTGGATTTGGATATATTTTGAAAATTATCACTTTGGGGGCAATTTTTAGCTAATTTTTGGCAAAGTTCATTGACCTTTGACCTTTGAACTCTCAGGAGTTTTACCCAAACTTTCACCGGTCTACCTCCATGAAGTGATACATCTCTATACCATGTTTGGTTAGAACTGCGCCATTGGAGTTGGATTTGGGTTTATTGCGAAAAATATACATTTTTGCAAAAGTTCATTGACCTTTGACCTCTGACCTTCCAGCAATTTCACCAACAATGTCAACAGTCTACCCCCAAGTAGTGATCTATTTTTGTACCATGTTTAATGAGAATTGCATCCTTGGATTTGGATTTATTGTGAAAAAGGTCAATTTTTGGCAAATTTTCACATATTTCATTGACCTTTGACCTCTGACCTTTTAGGAATTTTACCAAAAATGTCACCAGTCTATCCCCAAGTAGTGATCCATCTTTGTACCATGTTTAATGAGAATTGCATCCTTGGATTTGGATTTATTGTGAAAAAGGTCAATTTTGGGCAATTTTTACAAAGTTCATTGACCTTTGACCTTTGACCTCAATCAGATTTGACCCCAATTGTACACACTTCTTTAGTTTCATGCAATACATACATATACCAAGTTTGAAGCAAATCTGCTTAACGGTTCTCAAGATATTGCCTGAACAGATTCGGGACGGACGGACGGACGGACGGACGGACGGACGGACTTACGGATGGACGGACGGACGGACAACCCGAAAACATTATGTCTCCGGCCACTTCGTGGCGGAGGCATAAACATATACAGCTCAATGGGTCTAGAGATTATTCTAAAAACAACTGCAGGCACTCAAAAAAAAAATGGCTCCCCATGTATGTTTGCCAACATCTAAGGTCATTGACCTTTGCCCTAACACACTGACCTTGATCTGGACCTTGGTGATTTGGAACGGGGTGTCTTTGGTGAAGAACATGTTGACCTTGGTAGAGTTAGAAACATAACCTGAAAGTGAACAGAAGAAATCATATATTACCAATAAATTATAGACAGTTATATCACAGTACTTTTCCTAAGTTTATATGGGGCTTGTCTGACAAAGCACAGATAATTTATGTCAACTGTTTGCATTCTTGCACAATGATTAACACCTTGTCTCTTTCTAGGAGAGGAATGCCTTGTTTCATGTGTTGATGTGAGCTGTGAAAGCAACCCCAGAGTGTTATGTGTAGATGCCGTATCGCTTTGGCAGACCAGTTTCCACACAGGACAATACAGTGTTAAGAGCAGGGGGAAATGCTATGTGATGTGATCAGCAATGTTCTTGTTTGTCTAATTTCACCCATTCTGTAAGCGCTTGAAATTGACCTCAAAACTTTACCCTGCAGATTCAATATACCTTTGGCAGACCAGTTTCCACACAGGACATTGGAAGGCCCCGATGCATCATCCATCTGGCCTCCGTCGCAGCCTTCTAAGGTCATAGTCAGCTGTGTACCTGTGATCCAAATAAAAAATTATCTCTGTCTTAGTTGAAAATGCAGAAATATATGCATTTATATTCTATAATCACTACATGTATCTTCACAATAAACATTAAACAAGAATAGATGGGATGTTATCTGCTAATTGCCATGGTGAGAGTGTATTTGTCAATAGAAAAGCTATCAGCTCCATGAGGTTAGAATATTTCATAGTAATTAGCAAACGTTTGAGCAAGGAAGAGAACAAATGTATGAAGAGATGAATTGATATCTTTATCACACTTGCACAAAACGGTTCTTAGTTTTTGTTTTCAGTATTTCAACTGAAAAACATGAGATCAAATGTTATGGTTAGTCTCAATGTCCTTGCGATTGTGAGCGTTATTATCATTGTGTAATTGAGAGTGTCACTGCAATTATTAGTGTCATTGTCATTGTCATTGTTATTGTCATTGAGAGTGTCATTGTCATTGTCATTGTCACTGTCATTGTAGTGACTCACCATGCTTCTTGAGGATGGAGTCCCTGACTGAGTTGAGGTTCCTAAGCATCTTGACTGCTGCTTTGACCTCATTGTCCTTGTGATCTACCAGGAAGAAAAAGCTCTAGTCAATTGGAGATTTTCTGACAAGTTGTAAAACAATTTTTACAAAGGCATCAAGAAGGGGGCATAGCAAATACAATGATAATTGTTATCTTATTTCATTTAATTTCGGTTCATTTATTCCCACATTCAAAGTAAATCGATAACATTATAAAAGCAAATGAATATCCAAACAATCCTAACACATACATTTAATAACAAGCAATACAAATATCAAACATAGGAAATCAAAAAGAGGGTAACATGTATTTATATGTGGAGGGACCACCAAAAGCCAAAGAGGCCTACTGCTGATAATCCCCATAAGTGTAACAACTATTGAATATATCATGTATCTGTTTCTATGATAGGCTTTGATGTGAAAAGACATTTTTCAATCTTTGAGAGCCCAGATAGTTTCTGTTTGGTATTATCATGCCCGTCCTCAACACATCATGCCTGTGAAGCTATTATTTGTAATGTGTCACAAAGGGTAACTTGCACTAGATTGCAAATGTGAAGATGCAACTCACCATTACACAAACTAACACTGCTATCTATTACATATCCTGGCCTATGTATAATTTTGCAGTCAATTGGATGGTTATGATAGATTAACACTAGCTACAGTCAATACCCATTGCAAGTTACTAGCAATTCCTATTGTAACTTTTGTTTGTGATATGGATTTAAGACTGATAAGAGTTTGTGATACGAGCCCTAGAAAAGAATCTCTCTGAGAGGTGCATACCTATTGTAACTTTTGTTTGTGATATGGATTTTAAGACTGATACAAGTTTGTGATACGAGCCCTAGAAAATATCTCTCTGAGAGGTGCATACCTATTGTATCTTTTGTTTGTGATATGGATTTAAGACTTATGAAAGTTTTGTGATACGAGCCCTAGAAAAGTATCTCTCTGAGAGGTGCATACCTATTGTAACTTTTGTTTGTGATATGGATTTAAGACTGATGAAAGTTTGTGATACGAGCCCTAGAAAAGTTATCTCTCTGAGAGGTGCATACCAAGAAGATCTTGGAGAGCCTTGAGGATGCTGGCCAGGTTGCCCCTAGCGAGAGCAAACTCCAGGAGGATCTTCAGCCCCTCCATCTCCAGCTCACCAAGGTCGTTCCTACATGAAAGCAACCAGATGATAAAACAAACACATGACTATAGTGTATGCCTGGTATTCAAAACAGAAGTTTAAAGTGATAGTTCACCCAGACTAAGTTAGTTTCAATAAAAGCAGAGACATGGAAGAATCATATCAGTATAGGTTTGATGAAAATCACTTAAAAGGATAAGAAAGTAATGATCTTATAAAGTTTTGTGTTTGGGATGTCACGTGAAGGGGGGGTTGAAGAAGTCGTTATTCCGAAGGTTCGTTATTCCGAACGTTGCGCGACAAATGCTCGGATTAACGAACCCTTTTTTCATTTTCGGACTAACAGGCAATTTACGTGTTTCGGAATTACGAACCTTCAGAAAAACCAACCTTCGGAATAGACAAACCTTCGGAATATCGAACTGTAAACGAAGGAGAGGGGGAAATGTTACCATAAAGTTAGTCCAGCTTTAGTACATGCATAAAGTTAAACCCTCATTGTAAATATGGGCCACAGAGCATGAATAATCAAATGCTCCACGCTACAGACAGTGGAGTGGGAAGAGGAGGATGAAGACAAAGAGGAGGAGGAGTGGAGGAATAAAGATGAGGGCAAAACAGAACAAGAGGATAAGACAAAGCAAAAGAAGAACAAAGCGGAAAGCAGCACAAGAAAGAGGGAATTAACCCTTTGTGTGCCAGATTAAATACTGCTCTATGGGACTTCTGTGTAATGATGGTGAAAAAAAACACCTGTGGCACGTTGAGGGTTAACAAGGGCAATGATTCACAGCAGGCAATGATACTAAAATAATTACATGGCAGTGAACAAATTATGTCATGGCTCAAACAATTTAAGCCTCCACAATCAGGGTTCCAAGCATTTCGAGAAAATAAAATTCTCTGATTTTTTCCTCTGATGAAGTCTCAAAATTCCATGATCATTTCCAGCTTCACATATTTTCTACTTCAAGAAAATATAACAGACCCTGACTGACTATTTCAATTTTTTTGGGCCAATAAAAATTCCCTAACTTTTCCCTGATTTTAAGCATTCTTCTCAATTTCCCTCACTTTTCCCTGACTGATAAAAGGTAAATTAATTTCCCCTGATTTCCCTGATGGGCTGTGAACCTTGACAATGCAACAAAATACCCCCTGAGTAAAAAAAAAAAAGAGCCGCTGTACACAAAATATTTTTCCTCATAGGGTTAAACGCAAAATAAAACTTAGGGTGCTCATGTTATGACATAAAGGCCCCAACTTCACAAAAGTTATGATTGGTATCAATCCTAAGTCAAATTGTGATATATATCGCAACTCTTTATAGCACAGGACCCAGGCTTGAATAGTACCCCCCCAAAAAAAAAAAATCATATGACTTATGATATCAATCATAAGTCATATTGTGATATATCGCAACTCTTTATAGCACAGGACCCAGGCTTGAATAGTACCCCCCCCCCAAAAAAAAAAAAAAAAAAAAAATAATAATAATAAATAAATAAATAAACTAAAAATATAAAAATAACAATAAATGTGTCTTTTTCTGCCCGTTACCTGGCTATGTTGTGAAGGAACTCTGCGACTTGGTCCAGGACGTGTGGGCTCAGGAAGCTAGCCTTGGACAGCTGCTGGGGCATGAGGGAGAGCGGAGGCATGTGGGACAGCGCCGCTCTGCAGCAAGACCAGAAAAACACTTACATCAATACATGTATGTCCAGTGTCTGACATGCTTAAAGACACTAAATTATGACATATATACAGTGTGTTGCTAGGGGATTTCATTTATGTGGGTTTTTAAGTGCATCACATACTTGAAGACATTTGACTTATGAAACCATGATCCGTCAATCGCCTATAACAACACTTGCATGAATAATGCTGGTGGATTTCATGAGATATCATGCTTGAAGATACTAAAATATGAAATATATACAGTGTGGTGCTAGGGGATTTTATTCAAGAGGGTTCAAATGTATGACATGCTTGAAGACACTAAAACATGAAACCATGATCTGTCAACTGCCCAGAATAGCACTTACATCAATATATATAGTGTGGTGCTAGGGGATTTCATACATATGGGTTCAAGTGCATGACGTGTTTGAAGACATTTTTCATATGAAACTAAGATCTGTCAATCGCCCAGAAAAATACTTACATCAATATATATGTCAACACAGTGTGTTGCTAAGTGATTTCATACACGAGAGTTCATAATATGTGGGTTCAAGCGCTTGAAGACATATTACACATCAAACCACGATAATTCTTGCATGAATGCAAGATTTATATGGTAGTGTGTTGCTCGGGAATTTCATCCGGTAGCCAGTTGTGACACATATCGAGCCTTCGTTAAACATGAAACCCTGATCTATCAATCTCCTTTAATTTCAGGATATTGTTTTATCCTTTGCAACCAAATATTATCGTCTTGTACATAAACAATTTTAGGTAGCAAATAATAAAACATAGAACATTGAGTAGCCAAAATAGTTTTAAAATAGTTTAAACCTACCAAGTCCATATTTCTTTCCTAGGTACAGAACAGCTTTGTGGGTTAAATTTGTTTTGCTGAATAAAACACATTATTCTCTTGATTAGTCACTGTATCACTGTAATTCCTACTTTAACTATCATCATCATATGTCAGCAACCACAGACGAAGGAGTGACTTACTTTGTGTGACTCAGGATGGCACTGCGGAGGTGAGGTGCAATGGGAATGGCCGCCGTTGCCGTGGAAGCCAGCACCGAGAGGTACCACATAGCCGAGGCATCCTTCACACTCACTTCTGATTTCTGAACCATCCTGCAAAGCGAGGAAGAAACACACAAATATCCTTGAAGTTCCACCAATTCTGTCTACTTACATTTCAAAGTACCTCAAAGCTGAGCCATGTTGCATATAGATTTTCAATCATTGTAAATCAGTTGAGCAACAAGCTAACTCACCTGTAGCCTAGTGCACGAATGCCATGCACTCTGACATCACAGCCCTCAAATTGGCAACGTTTGATACTGATCTGCACATATGGTCTGATCACTTTAGCGTTCTCCAGCAGTGTGACGTCTCCAGTGATATGGCTAATTCAGAGAAGGGAAAAAATACAATATGTTGGTTTAACATCTGTTTACCATGATCATATTATGATCATCATTACCACTACTATCACCATTACTACTACTACCATTACCATCATTATCATCACCATCATCATAGTCATCATCATCACAATATTACTAATCATAATATCAGCATCATCTCCATCACCACCCCATACACATCAACTATCCAATAGCCCACCTTGCGATTCGGACCTCGGTGACCTCCTGGAGCGAGACCGGTGAGTGACCAGTGAGGACTGTAACATGCTGAGGCATGTAGCTCTGGTCACTGCGGGCCACCTGGACAGACAGGTGCTTGAGACACACCCCTGGGCGGAGCTTGAACCGCACCCAGTGGGTGTGGGCGGGGCCGTCAGACTGCCAGTATGTGGTGGGGTCACCGTCCGTCAGTCTAGGAGGGCAACAATAATAAATGTTTCTGTTCAACCCTGCTCAATTAGGCCATTCCTCAGTCTAGGACAACAACGTGGATCGTTTCTGTAAAACACTGTAAAACACTAGCCCGTAATCATCAGTCTGTGAGAGAAACAGTAATGATGGCATCTGTCTAACTCTATATAACACTAACCCGTCATTATCAGACTTTGACAGAAACAGTAATGACGGTTCCTGTCTAGCACTGTTTAATGCTAGTCGTTAGTTATTACCCTGGCTGGCGGTCAGGTTAAGTGGGCAACAAAAAAGAGCGTTTCTGTTTAACACTGTTAACAGGTAAGAAAAATAGTAATGGTAAATCCCAAATCTATTTCCTTCTACTTCCATTCGTCAGAGATAATTCTTTCCAACTTGTCATGCAATGAGTCACCTATGTAGTTAATGTATATTCAATGCATGCAGGTCAGATATTGTTTGCTTGTTCTTGAATCAAACTGCAACTATAACGATTTGACCATGACGCAGTAAATCAATATGCTCCTGCTTCTACGTAGCTTCAACCTGTAAGAACATGGAGATACGGGGATCAAAGTGAGAGCATATAAGGATCCACGTGGAGCTCCTTACCTGGAGGCATCCCTGGGGTTGGTGGAGACCTGGAGACTCTTGAAGCATTTGGTGGTCAGCTTGACCTCCCCACACCCGTCCATCTCAAAGCTCTCGCGGAAGGCTGAGACAAGGAAAGAGATAAGGCCTCAGTAACGCTCTCATATCAATGTCAAATTCAAATTACTTTTAACCCTTTTAAAAACCACTGCTCCATTTTGGCACAGTCAACACACACACGCATAGAACGAGTGAATCCACACAGTTCATGAAATGAAAATGCAGAAATGCTACAATGAAGGTTATGTGATCAGCCCTGTCAGTGTCCTCCATCTCAAAACTCTGTTTCTGACTTAAATCAAATTTCAGAATACTAACTGACTTAGCTAAGACTTTTTACTTTCAGACTTCCACCCCTGGGTGGTGTTTCACCAAGTTGTTCTTAACCTACGAATGACTTAAGCTATGACTGGTGACCCTTTCTTGTGCTAAATCAGATTCTCAATGATTTTGATTCCCATCAGCTTAATACATCAAAATTCTTGTTGTTAACAAGCATCCAACTACAAAGCTTATGATTTGTCATATATGATAAGGATTGTTGGAAATTAAGTACCACTATGTTGAAACTAGAACAAATTAGGGTATCTAAATTAGCACAAGAAGGGGTCACCAGTTGTGCATAAAGTCGTTCTTAGCTTAAGAACAGCTTGGTGAAACACCCCCTGGTGATAATCCCCTGGGGCAACTCCGCCCCCCTAGACAGGTGTCCTGGCCCCCCTGTTACCTGACTGCCTCTGCTTCTCCTGTAAGTGCTGGTCCAGGACCGAGAGCCTCATGGTGGTGGTGTGAGTGAAGCCATCCAGGGAGGGGAAAGGCAGGGCACTGCTGGGGGCGCGGTTCCTCAACAGGTACTGCAGCAATGGGGGGGGGGGGGGGGGGAGGGGGGGGGTGTTACAACAAAGAAAACAATGACACATGTCAATTTAGCCCCTACAATGCACAAAAATAGCCCCTGTGAATAATAATATGACAAGCTTCTTTAAAAACAGCCCATCCCTTTTTCAGATCACCACAAAACCATCGGAACATTGGCAAAACATATAGAGAAGTGTTAGCAAGCTGTAAATTCATAATTTGAAACTGGGTGATACGTAGTGTAAAATTCAAATAATGCACGTAAACAGCGTCTGATTAATAGTCTTTACCTCAGGCTCTTGGCAGTTTGTGTTGAAATATCTGCTTTAATCTGTTTATCAAGTTATAAAACGCATTATGACAAAAAATTTTCTATAGAAGGAATCATCTCCAAAGTTTGGTAATTACTCATAAAATCAGGATTTCACACACGCATAATAACCACATAAATACTGTCAATAAATACGGACAATCTTTAAAGGGTATGATACACAAGGTACTCACTAGTTTACAAAAAGGAAACAATTTTAGCCCCCCAACAGAGCCAACGAGTCCATGTGTATGATTTATTTTCTAGGGGTACTTTGACAAAAGGAAGCAACTTACAAAAGAAACTTCTCTTGTAAATGAGCAAAATGTATCGGTCACTTGCATTGTCATCATTGCAACACCACATCATGTTAGATTGAATATCTCGCAGCAAGATGATTATGTCTTCTCCCGGTTTAGGGACTGCTGGGCACCATCTATGAGTACCAATAACCCCAAATTTGAGTGGTTTGTCACTTGCTTCCTTTTGTCAAAGTAGGGCAGCTAGGGGCACAAAACAGGGGTACAATTTCATGGGAATTACGGCCCTGGAATGCAAACAGCCCCCCAAAAGGATTAAAGAGCTTCTGTGAATATTTGTTTTTTCCTTACATGGCAGAATAGCATTCCATTCATTACAGGGGGGGGGGGGGGCATTTCACCAAGCTGTTCTCAAGCTACGAACGACTTTATGCCCAGCTGGTGGCCCTTTCTTGTGCTAAATCAGATTCTCAATCATTTTGATCCCCATCAGTTTAAGTTGAAACTAGAGCAATTCGACTGCCACGCAGTCGATAAATATGCCTCCGCCTCTTTGCTATTCTCAGAAAATGTGTATGTTTGGTGGGCAATGCACCATTGCTCCTATGTGAAATGAAAATATCACATTCTGTTTTTTCAAGTTTAGCCAAGTTTGGCAATGTTCATTGACTTTTGACCTCTTACCTCTTTGCCTTCCAATCTAACCAGTCTGTCTAAATCCATCCTTGTATCAAGTTTGTTTAAAATTAGCCAATTTTGGGTGAAGTTCATTGACCTTTGATCTTTCAGGAATTTTACCCAAACTTCACCAATCTACCTCAATGAAGTGATACATCTCTGTACTATGTTTGGTTTGAATTGAATCATTAGTATTGGATTCAATGTGAAAAATATCTATTTGGGGGCAATTTTTAGCCAATTTTTGGCAAAGTTCATTGACCTTTGATCCCTGACCTTTGAGAAATTTCACCAAAAATGTCATCAGTCTAGTAGTGATCCATCTTTGCACCATGTTTGGTTGGTATTGCTCCATTGGATTTGGATATATTTTGAAAATTATCATTTTGGGGACAATTTTTAGCTAATTTTTGGCAAAGTTCATTGACCTTTGACCTTTGAATTCTCAGGAGTTTTACCCAAACTTTCAACAGTCTCCATGAAGTGATACATCTCGTACCATGTTTGATTAGAAATGCGCCATTGGATTTGGACTTGGGTTTATTGTGAAAAATATCAATTTTTGCAAAGTTCATTGACCTTTGACCTCTGACCTTCCAGCAATTTCACCAACAATATCACCAGTCTACCCCCAAGTAGTAATCCATCGTTTCACTATGTTTGGTAGGAATTGCACCATTGGATTTGGATTTATTGTGAAAAATTTAAAGTTTGGGGCAATTTCTAGCCAATTTTGGCAAAGTTCATTGACCTTTGACCTCTGAACTTTCAGGAATTTTACCAAAAATGTCACCAGTCTATCCCCAAGTAGTGATCTATCTTTGTACCATGTTTAATGAATATTGCATCCTTGGATTTGGATTTATTGTGAAAAAGGTCAATTTTTGGCAAATTTTCACAAATTTCATTGACCTTTGACCTCTGACCTTTCAGGAATTTTACCAAAAATGTCACCAGTCTATCCCCAAGTAGTGATCCATCTTTGTACCATGTTTAATGAGAATTGCATGCTTGGATTTGGATTTATTGTGGAAAAGGTCATTTTGGAGCAATTTTTACAAAGTTCATTGACCTTTGACCTTTGACCTCAATCAGATTTGACCCCAATTTTACACACGTTATTAGTTTCATGCAATACATACATGCACCAAGTTTGAAGCAAATCTGGTTAACGGTTCTCAAGATATTGCCTAAACGGATTCGGGACGGACGGGACGGACGGACGGACGGACGGACGGACTTACGGACGGACGGACGGACGGACGGACGGACGGACGGACAACCCGAAAACATTATGCCTCCGGCCACTTCGTGGCGGAGGCATAAAAATATGATCTTAATCAATTAAAATTCTTGTTCACAAGCATCTGAATATAAAGTTTATGATTTGTTTAATTTGATTACGATTGTTGGATATTAACTCCCACTATGTTAAAACAGGAGCAAAGAAGGGTACCTCATTAAGCACAAAGAAGGGTCACCAGTCGCACTAAATGCCTTTCTGAGCTTATGAACAGCTTGGCGAAACACCCTCCATGTCTCATAGTCTTTACCACTTCTATCTCTTGAATTTAATTTGCAAAGACATTTTAGGCATACACCCAGTAATAAGGATAGCGTGCTCCATCCTGTAAATGAACGAAAAACAAGTCAGACAAAAATCTTGGAACCAGACGGGATTTGAACCTGCAATCTACTGCTTACCGGGCAGCAAGCTATTTCTAGTTCACGGGTCAAGACACGACAACATGGAAACAAATTTGAATTTAGTCGACAGATTTTCTATTTGCAACTGAAATGTTCTTTACCTTGAGTATCCTCTGTCCATGCTGTCCCACGCTCTCCTTGTCGGACGAGAAGACATCCATCAGACCTGGAGGAATCAGACAGGAAACATTCATGCTTATTTCACTCATTTATTAATCTTTTGGAATATTTGTTCACCAGAGTAGGCCTATCATTGTGCTCGGCTCTTCTGAGATCCCTTGTTGCATAGTAAACAAATATAAACAAGTGGTACATACATAAAAGTGTTAATTGTCTCATTTTTGCAAGTGTTCGACATGCCCAATCAATTGCATTTGGCTTTTCTGGCTTTATTGGCTGAGACACGTTAAGTACTTACCTGGGGTCAGTGTGCATGCAGTGAGAATCCTGATAGCGTGAGAGAGCTCTCCTCGTAGGTTAGCCCCGTTAGAGGAGCGCAGTGCATCTAGCATGGACTCCACATAGGCCTGCCCCTCACCATCCACATCAAACTGCTCAAAGGCCTGCAATACAACATCATACTAATAATAGCACATGTTTTTTTCTATCACACTCAAACCTGAATAGAAAGACTGCTCAAGGAAGACAAGACATATGGTCTTTATGTTGACATACTCCTGGCATCAATGAAAAAACATTGTTTACGGGAAACCAAACATGTGGTCTTTAAGCGTTTGTGTGCCACATAAACTACCGCTTTATGGGAAATGTGTGTAATTTAAGTCATATGTGGCACTAAAAGTCTTAAAGGCAGCTGGGCCCCATTGCATAATACTTACCATTGATGGTAACTCTGCCATCAATGGTAACTACCATGGTATCATCGCTCAATAGTCAATCAAATCCAAGGTTTCCATAGAAGTTGCTATTGGTAGCAAAGTTACCATCAATGGTAAGTTTTTATGCAACAGGACCCTGGTTTTCCTACACAGGTGGTTGCTAAATAAGATTTCAATGTAGTTCTTAACCACTCTTGATTTTATGTGGTATGAAGACCATGTGCAAACCTTTTAAGTAGCATGAATTTGTGTGCAGATACATGTATCACATCATGTCACTGTTTACTCAAACAAATCCTTTTTTACCATGCACAGAATCAATTTTATCAAGAGTCCTGCAGTAGGTTTCTGACAATGTCATAATGTTATCAGAATCAACAGCTTGAACCTGCTTGTTAGCGTTCCCAACATGATAAATGTTTAAGTCAAAGGAGTAGATGTACATTAAAAGTGGAGACAATGTTGTTGTTTCAACATAAATTTTAGGCATACATCCAGTAGTAAGGCTAGCATGCTCCATCCTGTGAATTAATTTACTAGTAGGTACATGGAATTCAACCAGAAAGCATTCTCACTCAAGGCAAATGTTGTTGTAGCTTGTTTCTTTGTTTCATTGGTTGGTTAGTTGTTTGGGGATGTTTTGTTGCTTATTCTTATTTCGTGTATTTTTAAATTTGTATGTTATTCATGATCCATCCGTCCATCCATCCATCCATCCATCCATCCATCCATCCATCCATCCATTCATTCATCCATCCATCCATTTTTCATTAATTAATTCATTCATCTATCCATCCATTTTTCATTCATTCATTCATTCATCCATCCATACATCCATTTTTCATTCATTCATTCAGTTATCCATTTGCTCACTCACTCACTCACTCATTCATTAATTCATTAATTCATTTTTATTTTAAAAACATTTTTTTTTTTTTTTTTTTGGGGGGGGGGGGGGGGGAGCGAGCCAGGTTACTCACGATGGAGCACTCCTCCCTGCTGACGCCCCTGTTCATCAGCACGTCACAGAACTGGGTCAAGGAGACGGTCTCCTCGCTGCGCTGGGACCGTTCCTCCAGCCACCGCACCAGGTGCCCGTGATGCTGCTGGACCACAGTCTCAGGCACATCATCCCTGCCAAGAAAGGGGCAGAAATTAGAGCCAAATATTTGGGTCCCTTCACCAAAATCTGATATAAACTAGACAATGTAAAATCGAGAAAAACTGCTGAAACTACAAATCATGCACTACCATCTCAGGCACACGAGCAATGATCAAATTGAATTGAATTGAATTGAAAGTTTTTATTTGGTCAAACGCAAGTTGCTTTCAATGTTCAATAATAACGTGTATGGTGATGCTCAATTTACACACAATGATCATTGAATCAATTCCATGTATAGACAGTTGGGCCTGAGATCAACGTCACAGCTGACTGCAATCTATTGCAGTCAGATTGCAGTAAATGTATGGAGCTGATTACATTTAATTGCAATTACTGTGCAATTTATATCAGGCTCCACTGTAGATGCATGGCCTCAATGAGAGGCCATATAGCATACATCACATTTTACTTAGAGTTTCCTATACATTGATGCGTATGTTCATCTCCAATTCATAACCAAATATTTGGACCCATTGATCCGACCTATCGTTTCAATCCCATGTAAGCTCAATCATAAGAAATGGAGAAAATGGGCATTACTAGAAACCTGTATCAAATAGACAATGGAAAAAAAAGGCCTAAACCTAGCAAATTTCTACTCTCATTCTGTTTGTCACCTCATCCTTATCAAACCTGTGTAAATGTGCTATTAAAGGAGATATACTGTACTGGGAAGACAAAAAGCCTTCAAAAGGGTGATCGTGAGCGATCTTCTTGGAGATTGGAGTAATTAGTGATTAAATTACAAATCTGAAAATGTTCGGGCCAAGGTATTTGCAAACAAATAACTTTCAGCAAGTTTCTAAAATAGACAATACATGAATTTAAGACCATTGGCAAGAAGATTGCTCATGATTACATGTTTGTAGTTTTTTTGCCTTCCCACTACAGTATATCCCCTTTAACTTTGTAAGTGGAGAAAAAAGGCCCAAATTTATGTTTCATGAAACATTTCTGGCTCAATTCAATACATGTCACTGTACCTTATTTTTGAGGCGGCATCACGAAGAGTCACATGATCAAATAGCTGGTTTAGATCCAGATCTCCAACATTCTCAGATTCTGCTGTGAAAGCACAAAAGGAAATGAGAGTTAAAGGGATAGTTCACCCTGAAATTATTTTGGTTTCAATAAAAGGAGACACATGAAAGAAACACATCTGTGAAGGTTTGGGAACATCGGTCAAAGGAAAGAAAAGTTATTAGATTTTGAAATTTCAATTTTGTGATGTCAAATTCTTGTTGCTAACAAGCGTCTAAATACAAAGTTTATGATTTGTGAAATTTGATTAGGATTGCAGGGAATTAACTCCCACTTTGTTGAAACAGGAACAAATTGAGACATCTCATGTAGCACAAGAACGGGTCACCAGTTGTGCGTAGCTTACGAACAGCTTGGTGAAATGCCACCCAAAACTAAATTAGAACACATTTTCACGGCAGACTGGCACTCGATTGAACTTATGTCCAGTAGTCTTTACCACATCCTGTAACAAGCAGTGTTTTAAGGAATCAACTCAGTACAAGATTGTATTTTCTTACCAGAATGGGTGATTTGCACAGGCTTGTTCTCATCCACGGGCTGTACCAGTGTATCAGGCTGTAAACAAACATACAATAAATGTCATCAATATTTGTTTTTTTATTCAATAAGAAGTGTGTATTAAACAATGAAATCATCATTGTAGAACTAGTCATTTTTTTCAAGAACATTCTACAGAAAAAAGCTTCATATTTAAATTCCACAAGGTGCAAAATGGAGGAAAAACAACAGGGTGGGTTACATTGTACATCCCACATACTGATCAAGCTAAGCAAGACAAAATGTTAAAATGACCCAAATAAAGGATGCTTCTGAAGAAACAATGATTCACATGTACATATATCTAAAATAATCATGATTATTGCCACTTATATGATGATGCACCATAGTCAACCAATCACAGCACAGTTAAACTTACTCCTGTTGCAGGAGAAGCTAAATATGATTAGTTTATTACTGTCACACACTATTGTCCTAATTGTAAAAAAAATGTGTTCATCATTAACTTCATCAAAGGAATGTGCCTTTAGTACTATAATATAAAAATTCCATACACAGTTGAGCATTTTTCACACATTTTGTTATCCCTTCACAAAAATTTGCAGGGCGCAAGACAATAAAAGTCCATACCAGCATATTTCTAGGTGGTAATTGAATTCCATACACTACAGCTCAAAGGAATTGGCAAAGGGAAAGGGAAGAATGGGAAGGAGCCACAGTTTTAAACCGCAGTATGTTTTTGTTCTATTCAGCATGAAACATGAATGCTTTAGCCTAAAAAGCATCCATGTTTCATGCTGAACTGGACAAAATATACCGCAGTTTAAAACCGCGGCTCCTTCCCTTTCTTCCCTTTCCCTTTCCCTATGCCAATTCCTTTGAGCTGGAGTGTACATATGTAATGTAGTTGTGGCCAGGATACAGACATAGTAAAAAGGGACCTCCGGGCATTACAAAACTAATGCTTCGCTGTTTTGGTACTATAATTGAATATCAATCATCTTGTTGAGTGGTGTTATATGTTTCTGTAATTAGAGAAAATGCAATTAATTAATACATCGCACGGAACATCGGCTATCTTGATGGTCTGCCAGTCTATTTGTAATGCACGTCCGCTACAGATCAATACGCATACGTTATAGCGATCTACTGCTCAGCAGAAACGATAGTAAATATCGCCTCAAGAGCGCTTGCTTGAACTTTCATGCTATGTCATGTACACATGCAGTGCGAGCTATACGTAGGGCCGTATACAAGTACAGTACACAGTACCGGCGTTTACAATACATTATCCGCCATATTGAAAGTCTTTCGCGATCTAATGATTCTGTTTCCAAATTTTATTTGCTGCTCGGTGTGCAGAGAATGTCTGCTCGGTGTGCAGCCCCCCTTTGTGAACGACCCTGGTAATCAGTTGAATTTAATACTAAAAGTAGAAAATTAGAGATTGGCAACAGTTGATTGCATTCAGATGTATTTTAAGGAAGTTATTTGTGTTAAAAAAAAAATATGTAATCGCTAGCTCTGTAAATGATGTGCAGTTAAATGCCATTATGCATGGTACACAGACTAGGACAATGAAAACATACATGTAGCTGTATGTCCATTATATCACTAAAAACCAATGGAGTTGACTATGGTTCATGATCAGGAACAATTTCTAATCATTATGACTTTGAAACCCAAATATTTTCCAAAGCAATGTCATTTTTTTCCTCATTCATGTACCATTATGGGGGGGGGGGATAAAAAAAATTGATTCTCTTCCCTGTATTCAAGTCAAGTTACTATCCAAGGTTGCATAGTCTTTAGCATTCTAGGTTATAAAGGTCATGATGAAATGACTATTCGAGACAGGCTATTGTTTATATAGAGGTGGCCTTTTTTGAAGCTCAAAAATATAAAATGTTCTAAAAACCACAGCAAATGGAAGAGGATACTTTATCAGAACTTCCCTCCAAATAATAGAACTGAAAACCAACTTTAAGCAAAATTAAAGCGATCGCCAGATTTTGAGGAGGTTTTAGGCTGGTCGTCCAAAACCTACATGTACAAGATGAAGACTGCTGCTTGTTATAGTCTGCAGAACTCTGCACCACTATGTGCATTTAATGGGAACATGCCCACGGTATGCAGTGAATTGCGCACTGACAAGGGCAATACGATTGTGAATGTAGACTACAGCCACTAGGTTTCAAACATAAACATTGATAGCTTTTCACTTCTCCTGAAAATATTTTTGACGCTGTAACTGTGAGATTTCACACACGTTATTGTTAGAGTATACTGCTGATTCTTAATTGCCATGACTTTTGGAAATGGGACACCGTCTGTCTGTTCACACCCTCCCTGGTATAACAATTGTATTCTTCCTGTCACTGTAAACACACACATTTAGCATTTAGCATGCGACGTTTAAAGGGCCACCAAACCCCAGCAGCAAAATTAATTGAATGCAAGACCAACGATCAGATAATCAATGGTTTGTTTAAAAAATATGAGGTCTTATCAGGAAGTTGTAAATGTTTAAAATTATCATTACTATAACTCATTACTTTTATGAACAATAATGGGTAACCTCATTGTTCAGCAATGACATACTTTACATTCTGTTCATTCTTCTCAGGAACCAATCATATGCCATGAATACGGTAGCTAAGTACCCAGAACATACTTCTTGGCCCTGTTGCATAAAACTTACCATTGATTGTAACTTTTCTACAGATGGCAACATTTATAGAAACTTTTATTTGATGGCAGAGTTGCTATTGATGGTAAGTTTTCTGCAACGGGCCCTTGGGCAAGATTACAGAGCTAGTGCTTAACATCATATACACAAATAACTTACTTGCATGAAACAGTCACATTTTTGTGCTCCTCATTCCAGCAAACTTTTTTTTTTATATTTATATGTTATTCGAGCAAACTGTTCTTCTGCTTTTTTATTCAAGTCAACACAAATGTAGGGTTGCATTAGCCTTTAAACACATTGGGGGAATTACCATCCCATACTGAGTTTGCATCATCGCATGCAAAGATTACTAAAAAACAACAAGATAGTAGTGGAAATACTGTACGTTGTACAGTCGTAGTTCAGTATGAATTGAGGAATTCTTGGAATAAAAAACATGCATTTACAAGTATGGGATTCCACAGAGAAAGGATTCCAATGCATTCAAATAATGCAAGTGTTGATTGACTTGCATGTTTATACACAAATAATTTAATTGCCAAAAACAATCATATTTTTGCTCCTTATTCCAGTAATCTGTTTTTCCACCTATAGTTTGTCTGCTTTTTATTCAAGTCAACCACATATTTAGGGTTGCATTTTCCTTTAAACACTTTGGGGGAATTCCCATCCCATACTGAGTTTGCATCATCACATGCAAAGATTACGAAAAAACAACAAGATAGTACTGCACAGTCCCAGTTCAATATAAATTGAGGAAATGGTGGTTTAAAAACGTGTTTATGGAATTCCACATGGAAAGAATGCAAATGTTCATCGACTTGTACGTGACTGTGGCAAATTGCATCGCTCCTAATCTGTAAGCTTTCAGTTTCATGTGCGATTCCTGCATCTGTTTGATAATAAAATGAATGTTTTCCCCTCTAGGGGTGTGCTTGCTTCTGAAGAATTCCAACAACAAAGACTGGTTCCCATCGTTTTTGGTTGTTATGGACAATCAGTACATTGTCATCTAACCTAAATCTAAAGTTGCAGCTAGATTTGCTTGTTCTTCACATACCTGCATTCCATGAATGTATCTGTACAGCTGTCAGACAGACATTTGAGCTCTGAAAGAAGTCGTAAAAAGTCTTAATCTTTGAATATCTTAATCTCAAGCTTTAATCTTGCTCTAAGCCAGAGATAAGACAACTGAGCTTCCTGGTGTTGTCTTGTTTACACATGATACTCAAGAACAATGACAATTCTGTGCAGGTCATCATGGGTTGCTTTCATACGCCACTTTTTTGCCACAGAATCATGATTAGAATCATGTTTCGAGACATGCTTCTGCAGAATCACGGTTGCATTCAGATGAAATTGAATGTAAACGTGATGCAAATCACAAACATGAAACACAGACAAAGGGGCGTTTGGAAAGACGTTTCTGCAGAATCACATTCGAAAAAGGTTGATTGAACCGTGATTTTAATCATGATTCTATGATGTCATTGTGTCGGCCGACTTCCGGTGTTCGTCAAACAGCCCACATAAGAGTCAGAAAACGAGTGCGTAAAAGCTGACCTATACTTCCTGGATCAAACTGCGCACTGCGATGCGCACTGGATCGGCTCAATCCCGAGAAGAAACGTCATTAGAGAGAAGGTTGTCTGAATGCTGATTGTGATTCATGTTTGTGTTTTGAATCACGATTCAAATCATGATTCTAGCGATGGTCGCATGAACGCAACCATGGACCAATAGAGTCACCCACACAGGCTAATGATCAGAATGCAGCGCTAGCAATCATCATTTCCAACAATTCACACAACTTCCTCAAGTTCCTCATAAATATCAAATTCTTCTTGTAAGTTTGCCAACCTCTTTCTCTTATATTTTTGCTTTTATTAAATTCAACGTTTTATCAATTAGTTACTACAATCTAGTCAGTGTGCTGAGCTACATGTACAAACTACATGTATACTAGACTGCAAGTTCCTTAAGTTGTATATATTGTACCAAAAGATTCTGATAGTCAAATGTTTAAAAATTTTCACTGTCTCCTGTGTTGGAAGGCCTATGTCGCATACTGCACGATGATAATCAGTAATTCGTTATGTGCCATATGTCTTTTTTTACAAAAATCTTGGTTAATCCAGGTTAAAATTTCCAAAGATGGCTTCGAAATATCAAACCTAGAATATTATATACCGGTAGATAATTAATCTAACTTCTAAAGGGAGATGACATTTTTATCTCTGGTGGATTTTCAGAACACCATCCCAGGCCCATGAGGGGGGTCTTCATTAGACCAATGTGGGCGAAATAGCTAGCTTGTTCTGATCGGGTTAGCTAGCCAACCCGAAATAGCTAGCTTTATGCGTCTTCATTAGCCAGATCAGGCAAAATAGCTAACCATTTGCGAGCTCACAACCAAATCCATGCGGCCATGGCCTATTTCCGTCGCATATGCAAACATCTAGATGATTTATGCATCCAGAGTTTCAAGCTTCGGTATCCCAAGTTTCGAGCTAATGAAGACGCGATTGCAACTTCAGGCTAGTTCCCCGGATCAGCAAACTAGCTCGCTATTTTGTCTGATCGGCTAATGAAGATGCACCTATGGTGTATAATGGTTCGGATGGATCTAAATAGCACCTGTCTAGCCGGTGGACCGGCAGTCCTCAGCAAGATGGTCAGCTGTTCCCAAGTTGCTGTTCTCCCAGCTGCTGATGTTTAAAAACCTCCATGACTACATGCTTAGTATGCATACAGGCTCCAATGCACCCAATGCATCCAACTCCAGTACATACAGTTGAGGCCAGAAGTTTACATGGATACTGTACAGTGTACATGTGGTGCATATTTTCAAAATCTTGTTCATCTCCCCAAGATGCCCCATGTGATCTGATAGATTTCAATTAGTATCCAAATGGATGTGGGAGGGGGGGGGGGGGAGGTGGTCAAGAAAGGGAACAGGATTTGGTACTGATGCACTTAAGTAGTGTCCAACATACATGCATATAATGGGTACACTGCAATACCAATTTTCGTCGGGAGGGAACTTGAGGGAAGTGAGCTAGAAATCACTTTTTTTGGACGAAATAAACTGTAAACATTTGTCTAGGGTAAGGATTAGGGTAAGGGTTAAAGTTAGGTTTAAAAATTAGATTTAGGGTTCGGGTTAGGTTTAGGATTATAATTCATAAAATTAGTGGGACACCAAAGTACATCAGCACCCAGGATTTGACTGTATGCGATGAGGCAGTCTGCACCTAATTCATTTCATTAAGGATTAATGCGCACATGCAAATTTTAAAATTCCAGGTTGATTGAGCACAATCGAATACCGTAATAATTTTCCACAAAATTGAACAGAATTGTTGACTACAAGAGAGGTCAGTGTATTTATTTTCATACTGAGACTAAGAGTTAATTGTAGGGACTGAGTATATCATCTGTGAAATGAGTTTAAATCTATTTTTCTTTTCTTCACCAGAAAATGAATTAAAGCAAGCTCATGGCACAGTTTGTAGCAACTGCCACACACTGAATGGCAATGAAGCACCATTTTATTATCTATCAATAACATGTAGCTTAAATTAGTTGTGTACTTGTGTACAATTACAGTCAGGAAATGTAAATTTGAATTCTTTGACACAATTCTGGAACATAATGTTGCTGACCTTCTACCAGACTCTAGTTTACAAAGAAAGTTCACCCTGAAGATACATGTACATGTAAGTTGGTTTTAATCAGAGGAAACATGAAAGAAACATATTAGTGAAGGTTTGACAAAAATCTGTAATTCATGAAAAAGCTTTAAAAATATTTGAAAATGTTGAATATCATTCGAGCATTCCGTAGATCAGAGGGCTAGTCTAAGCATAGACTGTACCAACATTTTGACACTATTTAATGTTGAAAATTCACTATTGACCGCTTATTTAATTATGAATGATTTTATTTGATTGAGATTTTGCATCAGTTGTGAATATAAACAAAGGCATTTGATAACCCCTTTCTTCAATAATCAGACATTTATTTTCAGAATGGCATGTTTGCCTAGACTATCAGTATCATTAACATGGTATCTTTCAGTTTCAACATGAATATGACCAAAATATAAGGAATGGAAGAAAATTTATTATTGATTCAACAGAAGAAAATGAGAAATTGATAGCACAACAATCTTCAATACTTCGCCCCATATCTGACAAAATTATGATTATTTCAACCTGATATTCTATCAATTATTGCAGGGTTTCATGACAAAGGCTTTCAATTTGTCTAAAAATGCTGATCCGGGATCGATACATGAGATGTCACTGATATCCAACTTAACATTCTCTTTGAGAAACGCTTTAGCATCATTAATACTAGCGTGAGTTTTAAGTGAGATGTGAGATTCTAATGCAGAAACAGGCCCAACGTATGCATGATATAGAGTAGACAGGAATAAACCTAATGGCATTCTTTAATCGAAATGACTGAAGTTAGGCCTAGTCTTACTCTTAGAAACCAAAAATAATAAAACACACACACATAAGGTATTAAAGTATAGGATAACCCTAAAACGAAAACAATTTACCTGGTATAATTATCATGATATATTTGTAAGAAAATTAGATTCTCGTGATGGAGAGCCATCAATCATAGCGGAGGCAAAATTTATGCTGCAGGGTGCGGTAAATCACGGGCCGCAGGCCAGCCGAACCGGGCCGGGTCGGCCGACCCAGGCCAGCGTAGACCTTGTGCGCGCGATGTGCCTGCACTGCATCGTAGCATCATCTACGGCAATGCCGATGTCAATGACATTGGATCTAACGTTAGATCTAAATAGAATCATAAATGCAAACTCATACCACTTACCGACTCATAATCAGTGCTTTCTTCCTCACTCTCACTACCACTAGCACTATTGCTAGCGCTGCTTCCCATCTTGACCCTCTCAGACCCTTGGGTCTGTTTTAATCGTGAAAATGTTTCTCCTACTCGCTCCCAAAACAGAACAAATTATGAGTAGGGCGCTGACATTTTGTATGACGTAATGATAAAGCGAGCTAGCAGCTAGCAGTAAGCAAGCTATACAGAGCCAAAGCTAGGCTGGGAACGTTCGAATTAGAAGATTATTTTTCGGCCTACTATGATGTGGAAAGTACTTAGCCGAGAGGGTTATACGAGTTAAAAAACAAACAAATAAAAAAAAAATTGGAAAGAAAAAGAGAGCAATCAAGACAGGCGTAAGGGGAGCAGCCCCCCCCCCCCTTGCGGCCTACACACACACACACACACATACACACACACACACACACACACACACACACACACACACACACACACACACACACACACACACAGAAGAAAAAAAAGAAGAAGAGAATGAAAATGCTGATCGGGGTAAAGCACACTGGAAGAAATTTTTAATGAATGGAAAGTATTGTATTGCTATATAGGCCTAAAATCAGGTATTATATGTGTGAAGATTCCAAAAGTGTTTTAATTGCTTGAACAGACCTTCTAATTAAATTATCGATGATAACTCCATCTTTCTTTTTATTTTTTTTTCTAAGTTATATGCCCTCACCCCTCTTTATTTTGATTTATTTACATTTTCTATTTCACAACCTCTGTAGTCAATCTCTCGCCCCCCCCCTCCCTACCCTTCTCTCTCTCTCTCTTTCTCTCTCTCTCTCTCTCTCTCTCTCTCTCTCTCTCCCTCTCTCTCTCCCTCTCCCTCATTTATGTTGTTCTATCTCCTAATTACTCATTTTTATTCATTTCACCCTCCCCTCCTCTCACTCTATCCTCTAGCTCCCTCCCATCTCCCATTACACGATCTTCCTACTCTGCATCCTAGACTGCCAGTGTATTGAAGCCACGAACGCACAGACATGTAAAAAAAAAAAAAGGGGGGGGGGGGGTTAAATAGCTCCTACAACCATTTCAGAACATGTTCAATATTCTTTCAATGTTTCCATGGTGAGAGTGTACTAATAAATACTTAAATAACAAAAATAATTCTCTGGAGGATGGACAGAGCACATTGCCCGAAACGTAGAGACTGATGCTTTCTCTTTCAGATTTTGAAAGAAACATATAGGCTACTTAGTCGCAAACTTAATATAACTTCTCCACACTTTTCTAATTTCTTTCTTCTTCTTTTCTCTTTATAACTACTTTGTGACTAGTTCACAACTCTCAATGACCACCCACCCTCTTCTCCTATACCTCCATTCCATCCCGTTTATTTTCGGTTTAAAACACCGAAAGCTAAAGCTAAAAATAGTCTTGTGTAAGTGTTAAAATCACATTCGACTCTTTTCACTTTCCTTTTACTTTCTTTACCTTAAAAGTGGGTCAATAATCCGAAAGAATACAACCACATGGTGTTACCGAAAGTTGTACTATTTTCTAAATTTATTAGATTTATGTTCATTCTAAGATAGAGGCTTCCAAACGCAAGGTTATTATCATATTACATGATTAGTTGCTCTTTGCAGAGTGTTCAGAATGACTATAGCATCATCCTTAAAGGGGTAGTCCACCCTGAAATTAAGTTGGTTTTGAAGAAAGCAAAAACATTCAATAAATATATTAGTGAAGGTTTGATGAAAATCCGTCAAAGGGTGAGACAATTTTTATTTTGTTGCGAGATGCGCTCCCACATGTGTATTTTCTTTTAAAAGTCGATTTTTTTTTTCAAAAACATACATTAATTTACATGTGCATTTGACACGTCATTAGAAACACGTTTTACACACATGCCTCTATGAAAATAAAAATATCCCTTCATCAAAAACGGAAAAAGAGCAATGCATGGATTCATAACATATCACGCACAACACATGGGAGCTAGAGTACACAAAATTGACATTTTAAAAGATCATAACTTCCATATCTTTTTGACAGATTTTCGTCAAACCTTCATGTTTCTTTTATATTTCTCCTCTTATTAGAAATAACTTAATGTCATGGTGGCTATCCCTTTAACTCTCTCCGAGCCACAAGGTGTATTTGTTCAAAAGCTTTACATTATGATTTCCATACAGCGCCATTTCGTCTAGCACGAAAAGGGTTGTTGGCCACATGCCTGAAAGAAAGCCTATACAGTATTAATTATTTAACCATAGACTTAGAAATGAGATTTAGAAATGAGAAATACATGCAAAAAAATCATAAATATTTTACATGAAGCTGTCGGTATTTTTGTCACAAATAGTTTATTCAATTATCTTTGCCTCATGAATATGTATGAAGGGGAGGGGAGGATTCTTTTTTTTTTTGCAAGATCTAAAACTGAGACTACACGTACCAGCCTTTTTCTCAAAATGTCAGCCTTGTGCTTGCTCAAGTTTGAAAGTCCCCATAAATTTCACCGAGGGACCTTTGTTTGCTCAACCATGGCATTGCTCTGGAGCAGTGTTGATCACTCTTTATGAGCATTTATGAAGTTGTTCAAATATGTCTGTATCATTTTAGGTAAAATTATGATGGCATCTTTTGGTACGCCTCTGTTGTGTGGTGAGTGGTAACCTTGCCTCCACGCTCTTGAATATATCTAATCTAAACTGAAAGAAAACGTCTAGTACTCGATCTTTTTACACTGGCAAAAAATTTCCTTAGCCCCGTACTATAGGTGGACGGTCTTAGCTCTATACCTATAGTACGAGGCTATAAGCTTGGACCACTTTCTGTTCACATTGGCTTTGACCAAAGTGGGCTAGCTCCACATATAGTACGGGATCATTTGGCCCTGCAAAAAAGCAGGGCTAATGACCAACCCCCCCCCCTCCCCCGCCCCCTCCCCCAATTGCGGTGCGAAGCCATAAAATTTATGTCTAAGAACTCCTGTGCATGAACAAAATAAAAACAAAAATAGTCGTAAATATCCTCAGCCGGTTTTAAGAAAATAATACGGAGCTAAATGTGCCAGTGTAAAAAGCCTAAAAAAATAGTACGGGGTTACCGAAAGTATGAGGCTAACAATAGTACGGGGCTAAAAAAAAAAAAAACGATGTAAAAAGAGTATAAGACCCTTCACGTTATCATGCATTCTCCTCTCTTCTCAGTTCCAGCTGGAGATAATCAAGAATGAGTAGTCTCCTGCGGCCACACCCTTTTATTTAACAGACTGAATTAGAAAAAATACAATGAAGGCTGGAGGCTAGGCTAAGCATGCAGCCTCCCGGATAGTCACGTTGGGTCAGTTTCCATGAAAGCATCACTCGTTTTAAAGGGATAGTCCACACTGAAGTTAAGTTTGTTTTAAGAAAAATAGAAATATAAATGAAACATATTAGTGAAGGTTCGCCCGAAATCGGTCAAAGGAAAAAAAAAAGATTATTCAATTTTAAAGTTGTTTTAAAGTACAATTAAAAAAAAATGTCCTTTCTCAAAAGAATATTTACCATTTCACCAGTGCGTTTTATAGCATTGGATATATGTTTTTACACTCATACGGCTATAGAACAAAATGTAATCCTTCATCAAAGAATAGAAAAACGGCAATTTATGGAAAAAGTAGTACCGTACACAATATATAGGAGAGCATCTCGCACGTGATGTCACAAAATACAAATATGAAACAATCGTAACTTTCTTATCCTTTGACAGATTTTCATCAAACCTTCATTAATGTTTCTGTCATGTATGTACTTTGAATAAACCAACTTGATTTCAGGGTGAACTATCTCTTTAACATCTCTCTGTTTCTCAATGTTCATCAACCAGACGACGCATCACACACTACAAGTCTTCAGGCACGCAAAAAAAGTGCTACAGAAACAAAGAGATATTTTTCATGAAAATTTTTATTTATTTGCCAGTTTGACCTTACTCTCCACCATCGTATACTGCCATAGTTACTACAAGCAATCTGACAGGTAACACGAAGAGTATTACATGTACCAACTATCTGAACATTCTTTCTTCAAGCATATTATAGCATTCTTCCAACACTCAATCAAGAAATGCCCTCATCTTAGGAGGCAAATATCTACTGTAAGAAACGCACAGTGGTTAGTGGTTAGTGATTAATTGGTTAATGATAATAACTTGTTTATTCACGTGATATCTTAGCAATATAATCAAAGTTGTGTATATTATTTCTCTGAAAATGACTGTAAGCTTAATAAGGAAGAAAATGCAAGCATATAGTTCTGTAAACAACTCCACATTCACTTTTCATTTCCACATATTTTTTACAACACCGGAATTACATGCATACACTGCTGGGGATAGTGATTTACAGGTAGAAAGAAAATGTTGAGCATGATTGAGAACAAAATTTCCCACAGCAAGATGTTTTTCCATGATTTATTGATTTTTCATAGTTGCTCCTCTTATTTTGCTCCATGAGAAAAACAGCGAGAGAAAAGAACAAAATTGAAAATATATGATAAAGAAAAAGAGGAATGATATTCTAGATTATGCATTATAAACATGTGCTAATACTCTTTCTTACACACAATCTACATTCTATATCATGTGACATCTTCATGGAACAAAATACAATTTAAATGAAAATTAAAATTGTTTCAATAATAGACAAGAAAAGAATCATTTGAGCTACCTCTACTTGTTTAGATACAGCATTGCCTGTTACAAAACACATCAAAGCTACAATTTGCCAAAAATAAATGCAATTATAGATATATGTATATACAGTCATTCTACACTTTAATAAATCTCTCCTAACCCAACAGATATCCGTACAACTTCCAAGTCTTTAACACTACCAACTCAAAAAGAGGCATAAATGACGAACGTCATGAATCATGATCATCACCATGGAAACAAAATTCATATTTGGTTCAATGTGATACACTTCCATAAAATTATACATGCAACCACACACATTACGGTTATTTATAAAAAGTTCTACACAAAATATGCAGGACCATCAAATTTACAATTCATTGTTGTAAAAACTGTATGAAAAAATATGTTTAAATTTATCAAAGTGAAGCTAGGCATGAAGCTTTAGGACCTTCAGCAGGAAAGGAGAAGACAAGAAGATTATCAAGAAAATACTTTTCATGGGGGAATCAATTTTTTTTTTTACACACATTTAGAATTATCATGCAGTTAGAACAGAACAGACAATACGTGAACATGTACGATTGGTTGAGGAGAAACGTTAAATCTACAAGACAGTGGCCAATACTGAGGGGAACACAAAACATGACAGAAACAGGGGATGGTCACAGAAAAGGAAACAGTCCATTGCCTTGGCAACGCTTTAGAATATCCAAACATCTAGTTTAAACATTTAACCAAGCCTTCTGCCCGGTCCACACACATGATAGGGTCTATGCAGAAGGGAAATCAGCTGATTAAATATGATAGCATACTCTGATAGCTGATAAAAATTAAGTACTAATCAACTTGGGTTTGCAGCTGAAAAGGACAATTGTGTTCCCCATCCAAATGAGTAGACTGAAACATTTCTAGAATGTGAATGTACAAATACAGAGAATTGTACTCAATAATTATCTCCATCTCCAAGTTAGTTTGGCAAAGGTTTCTTGACCCTAAAGAGCACCAGTTGTATGAAGATTGTGGTGTTTGATAAAATGGGAACAGACCAATAGGAACTAATGTTTTTGAGCCTATCTTGCGGCGGTTGGATTGTACTGGCTGCTATGCTAATTGAGTCGTGCTCCTTTCACTATGTATCTGCTGTGGATTGTGGTCTGCACGTATGTACATGTATACATCATATTCTCAGGTACCAGTATGTTAAAATTATATATAATGTCTGTTTCTCTTTAAAAACCTATAAAAGGCAGAACTGCTTTTCTATTCAACTGGATTCTAGAACTTGTTGCTTTTACCGATATTCACCTTTGGCACAATCAAGAGCAATCCTTATCAATTCTGCATATCACTGAGTCTCAATATTACTTCATCAGGCACTTTTTTTTTCTTTCTTTCTGGAAAAAGGGCAGTAATCAATTCAAGACTGGCAACTAATTCTTTAATACTTCTCACCACATGAAAGTGTGTTGTTACAAGTTCCATAGGTTATGTAAAATGAAACTAACTTGAAGTGGGTTTCAAAGCCAAGACAACTACATGTACATTTTGATCCTGTTATAAAAATGAATGTTAGCACTATCTTATGCCATTACTGTATTCACACTATTGGACAGTGGTTAATGCACTGCAACGTGAAGGGAAAAAATTAATACTTCTGCAGCAATTGTATCCAGCACACAAAAATTCTATAAAGCTGTTTATATTTTAAAGCTCAATATCATGGTTTAATACAAAATATGAGATGAAGTATGTAGTCACTGTAGTATTATTTATTACCTGGTACTCTTAACATAATCTAAAAATGTATATATAATAGTTATACTCTCATTTTAAGTTTCAAGTTTAGGCTCTCTTAACAAGCAGCCTACAGAATAAATGTTTTGATTATATTGGTGTTTGTGTACTGCACAATGTAAAATTAGAAATGATAACAGTAACTAATAATATCAAGCACCTGGTGATGAGAAAAGCAATGTTAGCTGTGTAAACATGGCCTTCTGGTAATGTGTTTGCATAGGATTGTGTTGAGATCCTGGGAATAGACTCGTCATGCAAATCACAATACATGAATCCCTTCATTTTCATAATCATGATTACAGTGCACCAAATCCAGTTTAAGGGACAATCAGTCAGTGCTTCCCTGGATCAAATCAAACGCTGCTCTATAGCATAATTACTTTGACAACATGATACACTACCAAACAATGAGCTAAACTTAATCTTGTTTTAGTTATTGTTACAAATGCAGAACATATTTTTGTGTTTGAAAGCTACAACTATGTTTGTTAATTCCCATACTTTTGATGCAATTGGACTGTGTGCTTGGGAGACTATGCAAAGACTCATACAAACACACAAACACATTTATCACTACAGTTCACTCAAGGCCAATCCCAAGACAACCATTATGGTGCAACTAGCCTCAATACAACACATGTCCAGACTTCTTTTTGATACAGTGCTAATCTTTCTCAAGTTTCTAACTCTCTCATCAAGGATCATTTCACACGGACTTCCAATTATCATTTTCATGTACATGTAGCTCATCAAATTGGCAATATATTTTTTTCTTTTCAAACCACTAATTATGGTCCGTAATGGTCTTGCCAAAAATAAAAAAACTGGGACATGAACATACATAACATATACAAGAAGTTATCCAAACACATTCCAAATGAGTTTTCCACTTCCAGTGTCGATTACAGGAAGCTACATGCCACGTCTGATGGAATTTGTTATTTTAATGTTAATTACAGACATGTTGGACTAAAAGGCACTCAACAGGGTGTATCCATCATTCCATCAGGTTCATACTAAACACTGTCTCATTGAACTCGTGTCCTATCAAAGTCAGTTTGCTCAAATACATTGCAATAATAAATCAATAATCCTATAATAACAGATTAATAAATTAGATTCATAATAATGGTATTATTAATAACAGTAATTATGATAATAATCACAAGAATATAAAAATAACAACAATAATCATGCTTATTACAATAATATAACAGTCTTGTTAAGTATAATGTAAAATATAATTTCAGGGTTTTCACGATTCTGACTCTTAAAGCATCAGATGAGATAAGTATCTTGAATAAGGAGATCATCAGAGGAAGTGTAGTCACTGTTTGGGACAAGCTACAAAAACAAGGAGTGTCCTTTCACGTCCTCCTGCATGTACTATTATGATATGATATTACTATGATAATTCTTACTAATCATACCATAATGAGAGATTTTCAAGGCTATACAGAAAAGAAAACTTGTATAAGGCCAATGATAAGAATAGGTCTCCAGGGCCCCGTAACATAAAGGTTTGCGATTAATCGCAGAATGGCAATGGTCAATCAACGTTAATGTTGCATGTGCTTTTTGTTCAAAAGACTGACCAGTAACCAATCAAAATTCAGCTTTCAAATTTGCGATTGATGGCAAACCTTTATGTTACGGGGCCCAGAAGATGTTATACTTGAAGGAATGATGTGAGGAAGGCGAGAGAGAGAGAGAGAGAGAGAGAGAGAGAGAGAGAGAGAGCGAGAAACACAGTGAATTGCTTTGATAGCATCAAGCAGTGGACACGACTTTGTCACGCAGTCGTCAGAACAAGAACTGAAGATAGGAGAAGGCAGAAGTGCCAAGCCACCAAACATGGGCTTAGGACAGCACCTGATAAGGGATTGATGTACCAATAATAGTCTACCTAACCAAAAGTACGCAGTGCACGGTTCAAACACATATGGAGCACTCAATGTCATTTATCATACATGTATGTCTGGTGACATTAGGGTCATCCAATACAGGCTGTACATAGCAGCATTATATGACAACACTTGATATTATTGAAGCAGAATTCATACACAGCTTTGTTGATTTTCCATACTGAAGTGTCATGAGATGAGACTAATAAACAACCCAAAATGGATACACGATAGATTTAAATTCTCTACTGGTACTACAGTGAAGATAGTTTTATGCCAAAATGGAGTTATATTATATATAATGTACCTTGTAAAATCTAAACATAGCGTACATGTCACAAAAATATGATAATTGTGTTTCTTTTTAACATGATATCATTACGGTTTTCAAATTGCGATTGCATTGTAGATACCAGTATACAATACTTCTCCAAGACATGATTTTTTTGAATGCCAGTACCGCGTAGATTAATTGATGTTTTACCAAAGAAGTACTTTTTGCCAATTTTTTACAGAGATTTTGACTGCTCATTAATACCTGCAGTGTGAATGGATTGGTGTATCTTTGACACCTTACTCTGATGTTCTGAACTCATAGTTGTCCCACCTGTCACTTCAATTGCACTTTTCAGCTTCAAACCTAGCACAAAGATATCTACCTCCTCAAAAAGATGAGAAAATCAGTCACATGATCTAACTACAAGAATCAATTAATGCCTTCAAGGCCCTTTCCTTCATTATCGCAATGATTTTGAGATATAGTTGAGTTAACCAAACATACATACATACATACATACATACATACATAAAACATACAAGCTGGAATCCTGCTTAACAATGTCTACAATTATCTATCTTGCAAAAGAGCAGCCTTCATTCATTCTCTTAAGTACATGTACATGAAAAATTTAGCCTTCATCATCTTTATAAAACATCACATATTCAACTTAATCCCCCCCAGCGTACATGTGTCTACCCTCATTCACATTCCCCCAAGTTTACAGAAGGCTCTAGCAAAAACACAATTTCAGAAAACAAATTGATCAATCATATTCCATGATTCACATGACAAATACCACCAAGAAAAAAAAAAAGTTTCTCAAATTTACCCCTGTCAATCACACCCAGTTTTACTTTGAAGTATTTATAGATGATCGCAGCAGACTTGTCATGAAATTGAGTGTTTGTTTCCGCTCTTTTTTTCTCTATCTACCTTATCGTATCAGAATGTATTTACATGTTTAGATTCATGCTGCTTTCATATCTGCATTGCTGCTGTAAGCAAATCATCCGTTGATAAATGTACCATAGTATTGATTGCTTTTCACATAAGTCGAAACACAAAACGAGTAATTCACAGTATTATTAGGAGAGCACTTTACAAGAAGAAATACTGGGATAGTATAACAATAAGAATAAGACATGATATAGGAACATCTCCTGTTCCTGCAATCAACTTTCTCACACATTCTATATATCTCATACGTGAAGAAACCAGATGACAGAAAGACTATGACAAGAAAACGATTTACCAAAAAATGCAAATATTACAGATTTTTTTTCCTGTATTTGCTGAATCGATGGTGCAGTTTATTTCCGATGTAATCTGATCCATGGCGAGGCTCTCTGTGTGCGAACGCACTGGCTCAGGCGAGAAGAAGTAGGGAGGGGGCAGAAGGGGGGGGGGGGGAATCAGGGGTCAGAGCCAACTTGGATTGGGGTGGAAGGGACCAGGGAGGGAGGGGGGGGGGGGGGGGGAGGGTACAGGGTGGAGCCAGGAACACACTTATCTCTGCATAGTGATCTCCTCCACATAGTTCTTTGGGAAGATGCCGCGCCGGGTAACATCATTGGCCGCCTTGATCTCGCCTTCCCACCAGTCCGCATGAGGGCGCCCTGTAAGGTGGATGATGTCGCCCTTCTTGAAAGTCAGCTCGCTGTCGACATCGGACACGAAGTCGTACAGGGCCTTGCACTATGGAGCAAACATTTGAGATGATAATCATATAAGAAAAATTACTTTTGGTTGACACCTCATTCTCATCAACTTATTTATTTGTCATCTTTGTGTATTCTTTTATTGCTCATACCTGTTCACGTTGATATGTATTTTTTCAATGAAATCTTCTATTACAGTAATATGTCTGCTTTAATGATGATTCAAATAAAATGAACCGGAATGAACAATACGTTAAATATACATATTTACATGTCAGCAAATGCTCCGTTGGACATAAAGTGAAACAGGCTATTGCACTGAGTAGGAACAAGTAACTAGTGCATCACACATTCATCACATTTACTGTATATTTATTCTTTTTTCCTTTAGACATTGTTTTTAATTGGTCTGATATTACAGTATATTACATGATACCATATAGTATTTGCACACAATGTTATATCGCATGTTGTAGTTTGTGTCATCAGGTGGTCATCATGAATATACATTTATGTAAATGTCCTTTTATGGATATGAATAAATGAAATAAAAAAATAAAAAGATATGGCAATAAGTATTTATATAAATGAAGGTTGATTTAATGGTGTGTTTTTTTTCTCTCAAAATCATTCCAATAATCGTTCAATGCATCAATCTTTCAATGGAATCACTGCTTCGCTGTTCTTACCTTAGGTCCTGCATTCGCTGATGTTTGATCCTGAAGGTTAGAAATGAGAGAAATGATATGTGTATTTTCATCTCAGTTACGTACGGTTAATATTCATTACCTTACATTTTGGCTAATGATAAAAAAAAATGATTAAACTACAAATATACATTAAAATATATTTACTGACTAAACGTTTTCTATGTAATGAAGAAATCAGTTTCATTGCATCTTTAAAAATATTTTTGCCTCAATATTTTCCGCACTAGGGTTGACTGAAGTAAGCAACTTATTCCACAGGCATATCGATGTGTTTCGAGTTACAGCTAGCTGCATGCTTGCGAGCACAGCATGCGCTCAGGCCAATTGGTCTGCATATCTTGCATTGGTCTGGGCATGGGCAGGGGCTAGAGATCCGGGGTATTATTATGTTGCATATATACAGGTTTTCAATTCTTGCAACTTGATATCATATTCCACATACTTAGAATGTTGCATTATGATTGGTCAAGAGTTGATCACGTGATAAAGCATAGTTTTGCCCATCTAATCATCTGAGAAGAAAAGTTTGTTACACTCTCGTCCTAATGCGCGTCCTAATGTGCGTCCTAACGTGTGTTCCCCATGGCAGCGGCTCGGGGTCATGTAGAGAAGTAAACATTACTTTTTTATATCAAACTGTCATTTTTGGTATAGATAGTTGGTTTCAGATGTGGAATATAAAGCAAATAATCAACTTTTGGTTTCAGGCAATGAGACAAACTATCACTTCCTCGGCGATCTGAATGTATACACTATCTTTATCCAGATCGCCTCGGAAGTGATAGTTCGTCCCATCACCCTCACCAACGTTGATTATTTGCTTAACATATGCAGCATGGTCCTGGAACTACTTACCTCTTCCACTGGGACACATGAATCAGTTAAGTAGATGTCCTGGAGAGACAAAAACAAACAAAAACAATCAACAATGAACAACAACATGGAGACATGTATTATAAAATTATGAGGTAGAGTTGTTACTCTCGCGTATATGAGTGACTCTTTGGGATAGTTGGCCCTTGCAATGTAAGATTCCATTGCTCATGATTTATAACTTGTGGGATGATCATAAATGAACGCACAAAAATATGTTTACACACAAATAACATGCTCATAAAATGACAGGCCTGATCAAAGGACAAGGTTTGGTAGGAGTTGGAATGTAGGATTTCTGCCCCCAAAGCAAAATTATGGCCTCTAGCACCACCTGTTAGATAATGTTCAAATAGCAAACACTCATGATACTTTTAGAGCGCGAGTTTACCATTAATATATATAACTTTGACGCAATTGCTACAACATGACAGGTTGCAAGATGTCTATATAATATAAGTACATTGTAGAATGAAATAGAACTAGAGCAATTTGACTGCCACGCAGTCGATAAATATGCCTCTGCCTCTTCGCTAGCTCTATTAAATCTATTCTCAGAAAACCTGTTTGGTGGGCAATGAACCATTGAATTCCTATATGAAATGAAAACATTTTATTCTGTTTTTCAATGTTTAGCCAAGTTTGGCAAAGTTTTATGACCTTTGACATCTCACCTTTGAGAAATTTCACTAAAAATATAATCAGTCTACCAGCAGTCTACCCCAAGTAGTGATCCATCTTTGCAACATGTTTGGTTGGTGTTGCACAATTGGATTTAGATTTATTCTGAAAAATATCACTTGGGGGGAATTTTTAGCAAAGTTCATTGACCTTTGACCTTACAGGAATTTCACCCAAACTTTAATGAGTCTACCTCCATGAAGAGATACACCTCTGTACCATATTTAGTTAGAATTGCACCATTGGATTTGGATTTATTGTGAAAAAAAAATCAATTTCGAGGCAATTTTTAGTCAATTGTTGCAAAGTTCATTGATCTTTGACATCTGGCCTTCCAGGAATTTCACTAAAAATATCACCAGTCTATCCCCAAGTAGTGATCCATCTTAGTACCACGTTTCATGAGGATAGCATTCTTGGATTTGAATTTATTGTGAAAAATATAAAGTTTGGGGCATTTTTTGCCAATTTTGGCAAAGTTCATTGACCTTTGAACTTTCAGGAATTTTATCAAAAATACCATCAATCTATCCCCAAGTAGTGATCCACCTTTGTACTATGTTTCATGAGAAACAATCCTTGGATTGGCTTTATTGTGAAAAAGATCAAGTTTGGACAATTTTTCACAAAGTTCATTGACCTTTGACCTCAATCAGAATTGACCCCTATCTTACACAGTTCATTGGTATCATGCAATACACAGATGTATCAAGTTTGAAGCAAATCTGGTGAATGGTTCTTAAGATATTGCCTAAACCGAATTCGGGACGGATGGACGGACAGAAAGACGGACTGATGGCCAACACGAAAACATAATGCCTCCGTCCACTTCGTGGCGGAGGCATAAAAACATGGTATTGAAGAAGTTTAAACCTACATGTAACATAAAAAAACAAGTGCACTGGATAACGCTGTGCATTATAACATGAGAAATTGCCCCTCCCACTGGCTCAAGGTCCTGCGGGTCAGCGATCCAATGCCCGCCTGGTCTGCCTGACCATGCGTACATCCACTGCCAAGGAGAGCCCTGCATGCATACCTGTGTCCTGCTGACCGAGTTGACCACATGGTACTCCACCAGATCGTTCAGAGAGTTGAATTTGACCACCCACAGAAAGTACTTTCCAGATTGATCTGTGAGGATTTTGAAGTGCTGGACACTGTTCATGAACCTGAATGAAAAAGGGAGGGGAAAGAGTGCAAATAGTATCAAAATCAGGTACAGTTTATCACAGCTCACAACAATATCATCCGTACACTGTATATAATGTGATGCAAAAATTGATTGCTAAATGGTGAGACTGAACCAGGGAAAAACTTAATTCCACATTTTTGGGGGCGTCTTTTTGAGCACATTGCCGATATAGCTACAATTTTACATTGTGTCTTTGATAATTTTTTTTTTTGGGGGGGGCTCTTTAACATTTTCCAGGGCTCTTCCACGCATTTTGGGAGCACAATTTCCCCTAGCCCCTTTGTTTTTTCCCCTGGACTGACCTGATTTACTAGTAACTGGTTAATTTTGGGACTGTTGGATTAAAAGACTTCAGACTGATATTATTTTTTTTTTCATTTGATGATTAATTGATTATTTGATTGACTTCTTTTTCATAGATGTATTGCTTTTTTTGATCGATTGTTTTTTTGTATTTCTTGCTGTGATTGGTGTTTTGATGTATGTATTTCATTTCATGCTGGTGATGGTTAATGCATACAGTCTGGAAAAAAGTTTCATGGCTATCCAAATTCCTGTACTTTACAGGAAGTTGTGCAATACTTGGTTTAATAAGAGCTGCAAAGGGACTAGTTTCTAAGTAACCACTCTCTATCTCACTGACGTACATGTACATGTCCATGTGTCATGCTATCTCTAATTGTGTAAATATACATGTACAATAGAGTCAAATATTTTCTGATGACTTCATGTTTTTATCTTTCTGTAGTAAGTCCTGGCTGTCTGGGTGACCCGATTCTATGTAATCACTACATAGGCAGCCCATCAATGTCATATGACTGATAAGATCTGTACTGGTTACCTTGAACCAAAACAACACACAGGTTCACAATAACATCATCTCACTGCACTAAGTGTGCAGAGCAAGCCATATTTAGTGAAATCCAATGTTGTGTTCTTATACCAGTGCATGTCTATTGATGTATTGTTGTGATATCTGGTAATACCGCATAACTCACTCAACATGTTTGTGTGTAATCAGTGTCAGTCTACTGATCTTTTTTTATCTGAAGAATAAATCTAAATGTAATGCATTGGCAATTTTTTGTCCTATTTAATTGAGACACTGAGAATGCAGTTGGAGACTTTTCGGGCATTTTTTAAACCATTACATGACGTAAGCATATCCTTAACCATTTTGTTTCATAAACAAATCTAGCTTTTAAGGAACTCTCATCACATTTATCTACATCATGATTGGGTTCCGCCCTTTAACAAAAAAAAACAAAACACTACATCATTGGTTCCTCCTCTTGTTTCAAGGTGAAGGAAATAGGAATAGTCATACCAAACTTAGGCTAGCTAAAAACTAATATATTTTTTAAAACAACTTTTTGAGAGACAAAATCAACATACAGCTCTGCACACCTGGAATAGCTCAAAGAGATAATGGGATGACACTAAGCAATATCCAGTGCATGGTGTACAGTTATCTCTTTGGGGGAATTCCCCTCTTCATTTCTGTATTGCAAGCATACATGTCCTGTGTGTTTAGTGGGGATTTTTTTCACTATCAGGGGGTTCACACATGCAATAAATGTTCTCTGTTACAGTAAAGGTTAATCATCAGTGTACTTTGGTCACGCGTTTACTGGGTTATCACATACCTTGTCACATGTTAAAAATTAACCTTGCCCTAGTATGACCTTTCACCTTTGACAAACCAAAAACCAGTTAATCCACATGTCATATAGTATGTGCCAGGTTTTTCAATTTTGATGTAAACAAAAGTTGCATGGACTACATGCAAATTATATTTTTCATTTTCATTGAAAAAGTTGATCAATATAATAACTTAACATGTATACTGGTATGTACTGTATTGCACAGTCCATCTAGAGTACATAGATGTACATACTAGTAGACTCGAAACATGTGACGAGCGCCTTGTTAGATGTTGCTTGAAACTCCTGTCAATTGATTAATAGTCAATCTGCAGTATTCGAAACATTGAGTCCCTACTAAACAGTTTTTAGGACTACCACACCTTTTAGAAAGACTCAAATCCCTTCCTTTATCACATGGTGCACCGCAAATTTCTAGCATTAAAGCCATCGTGTGCCTCATTGTGGGCCTTGTGTGCTTGTTGTGTGCATTGTTGGGAGGCATACTGAGCCCCGCAACATAAGGGTTTGCAATCAATTGCAAAATTTAAAGACAAATTCTAATTAGTTACTAGTCAGTCATGTGAACAAAAAGCGCATGCAACAATGATGTTGATTGGCCATTGCCAGTTTGCGAATGATCGCAAACCTTTATGTTACAGGCCCCTGGTCACCATACCTTTCCCTTTCCCTATGCCAATTCCTTTGAGCTAGAGTGTACATGTCTGTACCCGTAAATTAATAAATTTAATTGTAGTTTCAGTTTAGTACCCTTGGTAAGCTTCAGCCTCTACATCATAGTTAAATATCATATTTCACAAACTAGACCTAAAGGTTATACTTGTGGTTCATGCAGTGCTGTACAGAATATCATGTAATCTACAAAAGGGAAACACTACCTTTTTATCATGAAATAATGAATTTGTGGGGAGGCCCCTTTGAGAGGGTCTAAAAATACACAGAATACAGTGTTGCACGCACTTCTGCTGATGAAAGACTTTCAACTTACTTGACAGAGAGGGAGAAATTTCCTTTGTGTGGATTGCTTTCCGAGTCTCTGATCATGAAGGCACCATCTCGAGGCATGGCTAGCAGATAGTCTTCTGCTGTCTTTCTACTGATCTTCCCCACATACCATCTGTAGAAAAAGAAAAGGAACAAGCTTTTAAATATCTTGGCCCTGTATATGTATGCAGGTTAGTCCATGTGTAGAAGATACTTGGAAAAGAATTGAGAGCTACGTGTTAATTTACTGCACCACCCATTAAATCAGTCTTATTATTCTTATTGTTTTTTGCTTTCTTTGAGCCATATGTTGCATACTTTTGTAGCATGTGCCCAGCAAAGATATCTGACAAGAATGGCATTCTGCCCTTTTGAGCTGCATGTAAAAGATTTTCTGGTGATCACCCTGCATACATGTATTATGTACAGTTGAGGCCAAAAGTTTACATATACCCATACAATGCAGTGAAACTTGTTAGCTTGCCAAACATCATAAAAATTTACTATATCTTCAGAAATATAAATACTACCATGATAAATTTGGTATCAAATGAAAGAGTGTATTAAATTCTTTCACATGATTAGGATGCCATTGGGATTAAATTAAATTTCAGGTGGAATTTTCGTTGAAGAAAAAAAGTAATATTCATGCCAATTGTATTATATCGTTTATTATATTTTCAAACATCGTTTCATAGAAATACATAAATGTCAAATCTATGATTTATATTACATTTTCTATCATGATATGTCATCACTGAGCAAAAAGTGTAATCTCAAATGTTTGTCTTGAGAAGTAACTAGCACAAATATGAAATGTTTTTGTCAAGTTTTTATTTTCAATTTGTCCAAAATATGAAGAATTTGGGGGAAAATATGTAACCTAAATATTTTTCATCTCCTGATGACAAAGAAATACGATGAAGGGGCATGACATACTCATTAGTTTGATATAAAATTTGTCATGATAGCACAAATATTTTATAAGATACATTAAATTCTATGATGTTTGGCAAGTGTCAATTTTTCTTTGAATTTCCTAGGTGTATGTAAACTTCTGGCCTCAACTAATACCGGTCAGTATTACTGTATACTTCCCATCCGGAAGGCATTAACATAATCTTCTTTTAAAAATGCACTTAAGACTCACTTGTTTTCTAATTAGTTTTGTGTTTTTGTTAATGTAAGACTGTAAGAATGTAAGACATATAAACATATTAATGTAAAGCGCATAGGGAACCTAAAATGCACTATATAAGCTTCAATTATTATCATTATCCCCTTATAATAGAAAACTCAATTATGAATGATCTAATCATGAACAATCACATCAAATATAATGAATATGAATAGTACAAGGTGTATAGCAGATAGGGGTTTTAAACAAATTTAAGACAACAGCATGTTATTTTCTGGCACTACTTTCATATTCTGTAAATATGATATATTCTATAAGTTTTGTGCTGAAAATCACGGCTAAACAACAAAAAAAAAACTTGATTTTTAGTCAGTTGCGTCACATCTTATTTTTCAAATAGCGAGAGGTCTGATCATACAAAGTCACTTTCAACGCGATCGCTGGCGATGTCACCGCGCTTTGACAAATTTCACCAAAAATATCACCAGTCTACCCCCAAATAGTGATCCATCTTTGCACCACGTTTGGTTGGTATTGCACAATTGGATCTGGATTAATTCTGAAAAATATCACTTTGGGGGCAATTTCTAGCTAATTTTTGGCAAAGTTCATTGACCTTTGACCTTTCAGGAATTTTACCCAAACTTTTATTAATCTACCTCCATGAAGTGATACATCTCTGTACCATGTTTGGTTAGAATTGCACCAATGGATTTGGGTTTATTGCGAAAAATATCAACTTGGCACCAATTTTTGGCAAATTGTTGCAAAGTTCATTGATCTTTGACCTCTGGCCTTACAGGAATTTCACCAAAAAATGTCACCAGTCTATCCTGAAGTAGTGATCCATCTTAGTACCACATTTCATGAGAATTGCATTTTTGGATTTGGTTTTATGGTGAAAAATATAAAGTTTGGGGCAGTTTTTAGCCAATTTTGGCAAAGTTCATTGACCTTTGACCTCTGAACTTTCAGAAATTTTATCACAAATGTCACCAGTCTATTCCCAAGTAGTGATCCATCTTTGTAATATGTTTCATGAGAATTCCATCCTTGGATTTGGCTTTATTGTGAAAAATGTAAATTTTGGGCAATTTTTCACAAAGTTCATTGACCTTTGACCTCAATCAGAATTGACCCCTACGTTAAACACTTCATTGGTTTCATGCAATACATGTACACACATGTACCAAGTTTGAAGCAAATCTGGTAAACAGTTTTCAAGATATTGCCTAAACGGATTCGGGACGGACGTACAACCCAAAAACATAATGCCTCTGGCCACTTTGTGGCGGAGGCATAAAAATGGGAAAGATTATTTTTTTATAGATCCTGAAAGAATATAATATGATCTTACCAAAAGTAGTAATATTTTCTAAATAGTATTTATTAGTACACTCTATCATAGAAACATTCGAAGGAGATTTAATGATCAGTGTTGTATCCTACAACGTTGTAATAGCTACTACATGCTCACGTATATGATGAAATGTACTTACGGATGTTGTCTTGTGATCTTCAAATAGTTTTCAGGAATTAACCCTCTCTTCGCTCCTAAATGAGCAAGTAACCAATGCTTGTCTTCTCTGCCTATCACCTGTGGGGAAAAAAACACAAAATTAAGTTAAACGCTGACAGTTTTTTAGGTCTACAAATGTAATCATATAGGAGGCATTTTATGGCAGAAATTAAAATAAGCGCTAAAATGCAAAATGTAATTGATGAGATTCAGTTTGCATAAAGACAGATACCAGCAGTTATCCCTTTGTGAGCCAGACATGTTTCTGAACTAAGCGTGTATCAAAATGCTGATTTTGGCCCCCAAAAGTTGAGCATAAATGCACCCTTACTTGTGCAAAATATTCATCAATGGCACATAAAGAATTTTAAAAATGAAACAAGATAAATAGCAAGTAACACCAGAGCCTATGAACACAGTTCCTAAACACAACTTCATCTACGTACATGCAAGAGACTACCGGCAATGAGAGCGGCTGATGCAAAGCTAATAGGTGCTTCGTGGAGCATACAGTACCACTATGAGGTCCAACATACATAAGAATGGTTACATGTAACCATTCTTATGTACATATGCATTCCACTCACTGATTTATACATTATGAAGAGAACATTGAACGAGTTTCAACTAATACATTTTTCCCCCTACCTGACCAAATCACAAAAATAGTACGTAATGCGCAATTACACATGTATATACAACTGTACATTGTTGTCACATGCCATTAATCACACCACATTCACAATACGGAGCAGGCATCCTCCTAATGTAGGAAGCTTCTAGTTTGCACAAAGGCAGTTAAAACACTGTTCCTATTCTTCATATTAACTTTTTGTACCAGTATTTAAAATTTCTATTTGATTACCACCACCACCTTTCCGAAACACAATTTAGGCATTATTCCTTCTAACTGTACATTTTATTGCCAAAACTGCATGCATGCATTACTAAATTAACTAAGTACTGTACTGGACTGGTACATCAAACATGTACATTGTACTTTACATGTACCAGTATGTACAATCCATGGATTTCAGCTATTTCAATTAATGTATTGTGGGAGGTGAAAAATGTGTGTTCATGTTGCATGTCACCACGCTTGAATTCTTCATCAAGGTGAAAGCAATTAGTATAAACTCCACGAAGTAAATGTAGTTGCTGAAAAAGGCTTCTACAATAAGACTACAGGTTATAATATCTCAGGCTTCCATCATTATTTCGTGTGTATATATCATTCTATTTTTTTTTTAACGTCGTCCAACCTGTATCTTGGCTCCTTATCAAATTTGTTCGACTTGTAAATAGTTTTCAAGGTTGTTTTCTGTAGGCTAAATATAGATGCATCCTATTTTTTTTTATAGAGCCTCTATGAGCCCTACATCAAATATAAAATTGACCAAAAAAAATTGAACATTAGTCCTGATATTGTAAATTGCTGATTTCACATCAACTTGTGGCACACTTCTTCTTCTTCTTCCAGTATGGTACAGTCCACCGCCGGTGTATTGTCGTACCTTGTGCTTGTCAAGTGCTGAGCATACCGTGCACGTAAAAGGGCTCTACGTTGTATGTACAGTTAATTTCACAGTATAATGGACATTGTAATATTGTTGCATTCATTAGTTTATTCATTGTACACTTAAGGAGAGTGATCACTGACCAGTCAATAAACATTTTAAACATGTTGAACAAGTTAATCCGACAAGTATAATTCACAATGCACGACTTATTGGCTAGGCAGAACTGGCGATTGCATTTTTGGTAAAATGTTGAATTTGCTAATGTCCCATTTCTTAAACTGTTGCCAATGTGTTCTTACAGCTTTTTACTGTTTCTGTATTTAATTCTAAATCAATTTGTAATGGGGTTTTAATCCAATTTAGGCCAATTCTATGTTTACTTGGGCTCTACCTGGAGAAGGAGGAAGAAAGATTGTCAATGTACATCTCCGGATACAGGACTTAGAGATAGAGACAGACAGACAGACAGACAGACAGAGAGAGAGAGAGAGAGAGAGAGAGAGAGAGAGACTTGAAGGGTCATTCTTGAATTTCTTTTATCAGTGATTCTTTTCATACTATGAAGCTTGAATGAATCCCATAATTCCTTCTGTTTTTAAGTACAAGTACAAGCCACTTGTTCATGACACAAAATCTAACCATTAATGATGATGAATGATTGTTCATATGACATGCTTTGAGAAGGGGGCATTCTTGGACAATTTTCTTGAATGAACTACCTCCATTCCATCTCATATTTTGTTGTTAAAATACTGAAGACAAAAGCTAGTAAATGTAAACAAAAATTAAACAAGAGTAAAGTATACAAAAGTTGGAAATGTAATTTACAAAATATGCATTCATCTATTAATTTATCTCCTCAATAATTCCTCCTTCAGCCCACAAAAACATTAAATTATTATAGATTATTACAATGTTAAGGGCATTTTATTATGTACATAACAAGAATGATGAATGTTTTAATTCAACAGTTAATGCATTTGACACTTTTATAAACATACATATACATGTATAAACTTTTTGGTTAATTAAGTTTTGAATCTAATTGGCACACATGCACATGAGATCACAAACTCCAGACATCCCAAACATATAGACATTCCCATGTGTACATGTTGTTGTCACTTTTGTCAGTATCTCAATTTTGACACTGATTGGTCAAATCAATTGCATTATCTTAAATGAATTTTAATCAATAATACTTTATTTTTTGGTGAGAGATTGAGAATTTGCTTTTTCACCAAATGTCTAACTTTAGTTGTCCGATTTAAATGCAAACCTTTCTTTCGAATATCACACAATCAATATTCACTACATAATCATTCAGCTATTCTGAAGCATGTTACATTTAATGCAGTCTGAAACTCTGAATATTAATGTCAACAAACATGATTGTACTGGTGGCCCAAACTACAGGAAGGTTTGTATTACCGGTAATCAATCACTTTTAAATAATTTAAGACATATAATTGGCAACACTACATGTAGACAACTTGACTGATTGCTATTAGAATACTAAATAAAAGCAATAATTGTTTTTCATTTATGTCCAGGATGGAGCATTTACTAGTACTGGCTGAATGCCCAAAATTTGTTTTCAAAATTGAAATCGCCCTAGAGAGCCCTTTCACTGAAAGAAAACAATAATGAAAATCAGAATGATTTTTAACTTACATGTACATGTAGATGTCTATGACAATGACATACACTTTGCAACAACACTCCTCTAATATCACAACTTACATCATTTCTCATGAAAGTGGCAACAGTTGCCACTTTCATGAGAAGTGATGTAAGTTGTGATATTAGATCTATATTATAATCCTTTATTCCACGCACAATCAACGACTGGAACTCATTACCACCTGATATCCAGAGCATAACCAAAAGCAATACATTTAAGCTGCAGGTGACTAATTTTCTACGTAGTCAAGACCCAAGCAAGCAACAAGGACTAACTGAACTACATTGCGCACTTCCCCATCCTCTTCGTTGGGTTCTAAATGGAATGTTGAGGAGTATGTTGAAGATAACCAAATTGCATGTAATACGTGCCTTTACGGTTCTTGCATCGCAATGCATGGCGGGACGGAATTCTAGTACGCGAGCGTTCAGCGATCGCTGTGGTCATATCGTTTACACACTCATGACGCTAGCCGCGGCAAGCGCGAAGTTCAATATTATTATTTTCATGTTACAGATTTGTTATGTGCATCGGTTCCGACGTGAATACTTTCAGTAAATCTGAATCATATTTTAACGATAAGAACTTTGATTTGTATTATTGTACTTTTTATTTATTTAATTTAATTTTATTTAATTTCACACATCACATCACAACACACACATCTTTGCACATATGGGACTACCACCCGAGTCTCGACGACGTCTTGAATGTCTCTCTCTTTGCTTATTATTTTCTCAACAAACTCTTTATAAATCATTATTTAGATACAATAATACGAATCAAAAGTTCTCTTCGAAAAAATGCAATTCAGATTTACTGAAAATTATCACGTCGGAACCGATCAAAGTAACAAATCTGTAACATAAAAATGACATTGTAATCAATGACCGCAGCGATCACTGAACGCTCGCGTACTAGAATTCCGTCCCATAATGCCTTGTGATACAACAACCGTAAAGGTACGTATTCATAATAACGATAAGCTATAAGGAGAGTAATTTTGAAATATCATTCAAATCGCTTGGTAATTTAATTATCCTGCATTTAGCCAAGCTGCTCTATTCCACTCTATGAAAGCTAGTGGATCTTCTTTAGTCTAAGATTGGGAATAGTTCCTCAGGTCCACCAGTTGAGAGGGCCAAACGCAAGCAAAATACCTTGTTGAACAGGGCACACACCATAAAAACTGTACACGGCCAGGCGGGTGTTTCACCAAGCTGTTCGTAAGTTACGAACGACTTTACGAGCGACTGGTGATCCCTTCTTGTGCTAAATCAGATTCTCAATGAACAAAGTGTGGTATCAGATTTCGTAACTTACGAACAGCTTGGTGAAACACCCCACACAGGGTGTTTCACCAAGCTGTTCGTAAGTTACGAACGACTTTACGAACGACTGGTGATCCCTTCTTAAGCTAAATGCGATACCACACTTTGTTCATTGAGAATCTGATTTAGCACAAGAAGGCATCACCAGTCGCTCGTAAAGTCGTGCGTAACTTACGAACAGCTTGGTGAAACACCCGCCTGGCCGTGTAAGATCAAAGGATCTCTCATATCTATGAGAGCCAAGAACTCTTTGCAATCATGCCACTTATAAGTCCTGCTAGACCACACGCCCCAGCTCAATGAGGGCAAAATGTTTTTGTAGATTGAGAAATTGTAATACTAAAAGCATAAGCATCGAGATTCGGTACATGACATCTTTACTTTACAGAACTAACTTTAGCAAGACCTAAGCTGGGACGATTAACATGAATATTATCAGCTGTTCCTTCCTTAACAATAATAAGAACATCATGTTAATAATGTGATTGCATCACTGCTCGGGCGATGACCGAGGCGATGATGCAGATGATAGATCAACTAACATGACTAAATTACCTTCAATACGTCCAATCTCTTGAAGGCCAGTTCATCACTGTCATTTGGGGTAAAGTCATACTTGGCTTCATACTCCATACTGTTTTTATGGTCAGTGAATGTTCATAATATTAAAAAACAGGATTTAGCTCGATTTGAGCTACTATTACATTTACAGTGGCAATCGTTCAGACCATACAACTTCAACACACACTGTATTTGTATACACGCCTAGCATGTAACGTTACTGTGTGTGAACCGTGCTGCTTTTGCTCTGCAATGAATGGACTTGTGCCTGCCGACTCGGTCTCTCCTCTCCTTTTCGGTTGCGTCTGATATCCTGGAATTTTGTCCACGCCGATTTCCAGGAGATACAGCGATAAATCCTTAGTAGCTAATCGAACACGAATAATTCAAAAGGTATTCCTTCCTCGATGTATTGTTTTCCTGGTGTTTTTCTAATTCTCGTGAAGCTTCTTCGCAGAGTTAAAACGTCGTTTTACGTCTGGTCGTTGCATATCCTACACATACACAAAACAATCTCATGCTATTTCCGTATTTCAGTGAGTCCCGACGCAGCGGGCGCTGTATACGCGCGCGTTCAGCCCACAGTAGATTTGCAGCCGTGCCGTATACAATGTACACATGCAGATCAATTACAGTTGTCGTTTTTGTTGTTTTTGGATAAAGTTGCGTGTAAATAAAACGCAGGCATCGACCGCACACGCGCGTTTTCCCCTCGAAGAGGGATTCTCGAAAGTTCAATAAAACGCAGCAGCTAAAAGTAACATGGAACGTGTTTTATGACGTAATGCTCAATCGGCACGACGAGTATTGCGTTTGCCAGTGGGTTGGGTTGTAAAATTTGCCCTATTTTAGTGAGTTCACGAAAAGTCACTTTGGCGGAGAGACCACAATCAAGTGTTTCATAGTCCCGATCAACTCATCCCAGTGCAATTCAACATTTCACGTTAGAATATATAATCTTTGTTTTATTGGTATAATCTCCATTATGATAAAATTAATCAATGAATAATAAGAAAAAAAGATAAGAAGGTGGGGAGGGGGGGGGGGGATCAGGGGCTAGGGGATATGCCTGAAGGGAATTACCTTCCAAACACTGGACGTAATAAGAACCATATTAAGTATGAGTCATAGTTAAAATAGGAATAACCTAGAGTCTAAATTAATTCGAGTGCGGACTAATTAGAATTGTGCAATTTTGCATTTGTGGAGTCACTTTTGTAAATTAATCGTGCCCTAACTCTTCCGTCACCATTTCAATCCTAGGCCTATACATTAAATTATACTCCCGTGAATAACACCTTGACGGTGTATTCAAAATAGAATCACTAGGCTGAAGGTTAGTAATATTAAAAAACGAATGATCAGAAAATAAATGTTACCTTTCGTCGATCTGAATTAAAAATCATATTTGTGATCCTGTTGAATACATAAATATTGAACATGTGTATCTTTTGTCGTTAATTATAGGCCTAATAATGATGATAAAAGTTAATAGAATTTTTAGACCTATATGGCGCCATTATTCGTTTTGATTAGGCTTATTGCTCGAACTAGACATTGATAGTTCTCCAGTAGCCTCTTTACAAATACCTAGCCAAAAATTATGAGGAAATCAACAACAATTTCCAATTGTCAAGCCTGTACAATGCAGTGACATAATAAAGCAAAACGTTGATATTCATATACACTGGCATTAAAGACAGCTTAGAAATTGGCCCTATATATTTTACGACGTTATTTTATGGAGGCCACTATTAAAACGCTTGCACACATGGTGGTGTAAGTATTTCACTGACCAGTGCACAGTATGTATTGTTTCCCAATTGGGCTTGGTTATTTATATTCCATCTCGTGTTCTTCTAGGTCGCCGGGCAGGAAGGGTGTGGCAAAATGATGGACGCTCATTTCCTTCCGGGATTTCTGACTGGCCCACAGTCTGAGTCCCTGCCTCATGACCCTGTACCACACTCTCCGTGCATGTCTTCCCTTGTTTGACTTCCTTTTCCCCCAAGTTCCTCTACCCTCCTCCCCCCCCCCCCCCACACACACACATACACACCAACGCTCCTTTTCTCTCTAATCCCCACGCGCACCAACCCCCGCCCCTTCCACCTCATTTTTCCCTGATACAACGTCGCACAGTTTTTTTTCAATAAGAACATGCAAACAAATAACAAAAGGAAAGTGTGAGTTGCCGAGTTGCCAATTTACCTTCCCAAAATAGCGATCTTTCGATCATTTTGAACGTTTCTACTTTTTTTTATTAATTGTATAGATTTTCCTTGAACATTCTGGTTTTTTTTCTTCAGATTTGTCTTCTATTGTAGAGAGCTATTGATTTTGGGATCGAGTACAGTTCAAGGTACTAAATATAAGACAAAAATAACATGAACAATATTAAGAAAATCAAAGAATGGTTTGAATATTGCAGAATACCTAATATACGTAGGACTGAATATGTTTTTTTGTGATGTACGTTCCTCGATGTCGGCTAACTGACACAAATCCGACGAATGCGTTAAGATTTAAAGCTGAAAGGAGGTAGGACAATATTAACTGGACATGCTTGTCTGATCTGAACACTAAAATGTTAAGACGGAGAAAAGAGTCAGATACGTAAAAATCCCCAGTGCTCAAAGTGTCCTCCCATACCCCTTCATATCAACATCACACTAATTTGTGCAAGATGTCAGGCGCTTAATACTACTTCTTTATTAGCGAGTGATGTGTCTTGGAACAATAATGCACGCAAAACCAAAAAATAAATGGAGTATTTTGGACAGTATTTTTCGTTGGACATAAAAGCCTGATTAACGATGAAAAGGATGAGTGGGCGCTAAAACACTTATGCACCGGTGCTGCAGTTTTTCTGCGGCGGAGAATGAAAATGACCAGCATATCACGCTTTTGAAGGAAATGAGTTGCACAAAGTAGATCTAGTGTTGTGGTGAGTATCAGGCTTAGGTTTAGAATTAGTTAAACGTTTAGGGTTTGGATCAAGTTTAAGTTATGTCATAAAATTCCCATTAGCGCCGGATGAGTGAAAAGTCTTCCATTTAATGAGGGTGAAGACAATATACAGAAAATTAGAGGCAATCATATTTTGACCTCATCTTATGAAATTGCTCTTAATATTTTGTTTTCTTCATTAAAGAGTTGATATTGGTTGATATTGGTTAGTTTTGCAACTACACCTGTAACTATAGGTTTCTTTCAAAATCTGAAAGAGAGAGTGTCAGTCTCGACGTTTCGGGCAGTGTGCTCTGTATGTCATCCAGAGAGCAACTCCAACAAACTCATGAGTTATTCTCCGTATAACGGACAGAGCACACTGCCCGAAACGTCGAGATTGATACTCTCTCTTTCAGATTTTGAAAGGAACATATAGTTAGTTGCAAAACTTGCTATAACTTCTTTACACCTTTCTCATTTCTTTCTCCTTCTTTTCTCTTTATAACTATTTTGTGACTAGTTCACAACTTTCAATCATCACCCACCCTCTTCTACCTTCATTTCATCCCATCTATTTTCGGTTTAAAACACTGAAAACTAAAGCTAAAAATAGTCTTGTGTAAATGTTATAAAATATAAAAATCACCTCTCATCCTTTTCACTTTCCCTTTCCTTTCCATTTATCCGAAAGAATGCAACCACATGGTTTTACCGAAAGTTTTACTATTTTCAAAATAGTATTTATTAGTACAATCTCACCATGGAAACATTTAAAGAATATTCAAAGGAACTATATCCAACATCGTGTTTGCCTGAATGTGAAGTAGTTCATAAATTTATGTTTCCTTCACCCGACATCTTCTGACATCGTGTTTGTTTGGTTGTAAAGTAGTTCTTAAACTTATGTTTCCCCACACCTAACATCTATACTCTGAACGAGTTTATTTATTGTGACCAAATCGAATACAGTGAACTGAAAAGCGGGTATAGAAGTCATTACAGACTGCTGCGTTAAATGGAATAGCGCCATCTTTCGGCAATAAATTCTTTAGAAAGGATGAAGTCGAAAACTGAACAGTTGACACAGCTCAGGTAGGGGATGGTTGTGGGGAGGGGAGCACCACATTTCTATACACCCCCCCCCCCCCAACACACACACGCAATAGTTTATCTGCAAATTTCGCAATACGTCATGGCGTTCAGTTATATTACAGTCTCGTATTTGCCAAGGTGAAATTCAAACCAGACTTACCCGTTTTGCAATTGTTAAAATTCTTCTTAAACATCTAAGTGCACCATTAGATTTTGTGTGTGTGTGTGTGTGTGTGTGTGTGTGAAGAATTATGTTATATTGATGCCCCCCCGTCCTACACACAATCGCATAGACCCTGTTTGTGATGTATGATTGATATGATATAATTGCAACTTTTAATCCTGCAATAAAATGCATAAATATCCCTTACACACAAAGTAACAAAAACAGACACGTCCTGACGTCCATGCACGTCCATACATTTATCTCTTCTCAAGAATAAATGCATGGACAATGTTTTGTTTACAATAGGAAGGTGAACGAACTTTCTAGAAATACATTGCGCGTAAAGCGGATATGACGGCGCGTGACGCGCCTACGCGTAGTATACGCCGCGCGCAGTATTCACGGTACTGCATTATGACGTCATGAAACTCTATGGCATCACACGAGCAAAGTAAGGTACAATATACGTATCGCGCATCGCACGCTCCGTACGTTGTTTACGCTGTTTGCGCTGCAAATGTTATCAGCCAGTGTTCTTCTAGCTAGTTCGTTGGCTTGACATTGCCATAGGTAAAATATGTATCATTATTACTATAACTGGCATTCTCTATGCGAGTTTAAAAGTACATGTCGTTGACCGTCGAGGGCCTACACATTGGAAAATATGGAATGATGACAATATCACGATAATAGTAGCGATAATAGTGAATTATAGATAATGACAAACTGATGTTTGCGACGAAAGAAGTGATATGTACATAATTATGGGGTATGGGGTGGAGGTTTGGTCCTTTAGATATTTGAGTTCTGCCATTGTTTAGACAATTTGCAGTAATTGTATTCATGTGTTGAATATACACCAGTACATGTGTGCCAGGAATTTAAAGTGAAATTACTATGTGAACAAATTTATCCACGAACCTTTACGAAGAGCCATCACTGTGTTGAAAAAAAAAAATGATATGTGTCCATTATGTGAAATCAGGCATACATCGAAAATACTAATGTTCAAACACATTGACCAATCGCGCTTTCCGTGTGTATTTATTTATTAGACGACAAGTCTAACATGTCTAAGGAATGTTCAAAATATCAACGTTATTTTTTTTTTGTGTCTGTGGGCGTGTTTATCAACTCTTTTTTTTTGTTTTGGTTAGAATTAAGGTTTCCAAACGCGTTTTAATTTCTTTAAACGCGTTTCAGGGAGTTGATAAACGCAAAGGTGTTTTGATATTGTTTGAATTAGGGGGAACTTAAACAAGCGCTGGGTTTCATAAATGCGATAAGAAAATCTCCTCCCCGACCCCACCTCCTTTGTCATGACATGATGTCCATCTATCCCTCCAGTGCCCTTCTTCAAAATATTATGATACATCTGTGCTCTCCCAAAGGGGCGAACTGACCTTTGAAACAAAAGTGCCTTCTCTGGATATATAATAAAGTGTTTGGCCCCTTTCAAGATGGACAACTGTCCATCGAAAATGCCCCCCCCCCCCCCTTCACTTGAGATACCATTATGCGTGTCACTTTTGAAAGAGGACAGAATAGTACCCGGCCACCCCAAACAAAATATAAACAAGTAAAATGTGTGTGTGTTTGTTTGTTTAAAACGGTTAAAGGAATATTTCTCCTTGAAATTAAGTTTGCTTTGATAAAAGCAGAAACCTGATATAATTATAATAGTGAAGATTTGATGTTAATCCGTCAAAGGGTAAGGAAGTTATGGCTTTATAAAGTTTTAATTTTGTGACGTCACGTGCGAGGTGCTCTCTCATACGCTGTGTTTGCAATCAATTATTATTTTTTTGGATGAACGATTTATTTCATATCATAGAGGTTTGTGTGTAAAAAACATTTTTCTAATGACGTATCAAATGCACAGGTTGAATGATGCATGATGCATATCCTTTTGAGAAAATTGATATTTTCAAAAATAATTGTACACAGTAAATGGGAAAGCATCTCGCACGCCTGGCATCACAAAATCAACTTTCGTATCCTTTGACGGATTTTAATCAAACCTTCAGTAATATCTTTTCTGTCACGTTACTGCTTTTATTATAACCAACTGAATTTTAGGTTAGATTATCCCTTTGAAGTGTCGGAATATTCCGCTTGGGCTCCACCCCCCTTCCAGTAAAATAGGCCTAAGCCGACCACGATAGTTGGATTGTGATTCCACGGTAACTTGGTCCTGTATACTCCTATGCAATTGTCCTTCAGCAAGATACTTGAATATCCACATCGCTGCTCTCCACCTAGGAGAATAAATGTGTACCAGGTAGGATCGAGGTGGACGACTCTGTGAATCATCTTGGCCCAGCGCCGGTATCGGGCAACAGGCAAGTAATACTCCGCAGGGAGTGGAGATGGTACATATACGTGTATATGATAAGTACTTGTATCCAGCGACCAGGGCTCTATTGTAACGTCCCTCTTAATTCAGTCTCCGGACTGCGAAGGGAAAGAACACCTATCTCTCTATCTCTAGCCTATTTCTCTCCACCTCTGAAGGAAGGCCTCCTCATCATTTTTCCATCTTGATCTATCTTGTGCCGTTCGTTTCCATGTCATACTACCATATTCTGTCATATCGTCAATCCACCTCCTACTCTGTCTGCATGCCTCTTCTTCTGGTGTTAGCCCTGGGGGTCCAGATGGTTGATTTATAAGTCCATCTATCATCTTTCCTGCTGGCCAGATGACCAGCCCACCTCCATTTCTTTGATTTAATTTCTTTTACTATGTCCCGTACTTTGGTTTTCTTTCTCAAATCATGGTTTCTAACTTTGTCCCTCTTTGTAACACCAACCGTAATTCTTTCCATAGCCCTTTCAGTTACTCTAAGTTTTCTCTCCAGTCTCTTAGTAGTTGTGGTCCATGTTTCTGCTCCATAAGAGAGCACAGGTATGATGCATTGGTTGAAAATCTGATTCTTGAGAGAAAGAGGGAGCTTCTCATCACAAAAGATAAAGTTGAGCTTGCCAAATTTTGCACAAGCTAACTGAATCCTTCTATTCACTTCCCCTGCTGTTTCATTTTCTATGGAGATCCTTTTGCCCAAGTAGATGTAGTTGTCCACCTTTTCTACGTTCTTCCCCTGAACTGTGATTTTGTGTTCTTTGAATATACTGCTCATCATTGCCTTTGTCTTTGTGATATTCATTTTCAGTACAGCTTTTCTGCTTTCTTCACTTAGTTCTCGGATCATTTTCTCCAGTTCCTGGGGTGTATGGCTAAGTAGTAAAATGTCATCTGCTACCACCTATGTCGTTTAGAAAAAAAAAATCCACATTTTCAAAAACAACAACAACTGCACACAGCACTATGGCCGGAGAGCACCTCGCACGTGACGTCACAAAACAAAACGGATTCTCATCAAACCTTCACTAACATGTTTCTTTCATTTCATCAATTTAATTTCAGGGTGAACGACCCCTTAAGGAACTTTTTGGGGTTTCGATCTGCCCATTTACTTCACTGCAGGGAAGCCTGACGTCTGCTAAGAAACGCGTTAATCCTTTGTGTGTCAGGTGTCCATTGTGACTGCAATCATGCACATATATCCCAAGGAGCAGCATTTTATCTGGCACACAAAGGGTTAATTAAGATGCTTAAACAGGCAACTAGGGTTTGGACTACATAATCCATTTTCGTAATGTGTTCACAACTTTCCCCCGAACAGCCTGGTGACGCTTTATTACATCCACCTGTATTTCGTGATTCAGTTTGAATGGATGGAACGTCTTTGAATCTGTTAGTTAATTGTTGCAAATCAACCTCGGACAAACTTTGGGGTTACCATTGGTAACGTATTAATTGTTTGAACGACGTGAATACAATTTGCATACATAACAAAAATGGTATATTATCCATAGAGTGTGGGAAAAACACCAACTAGTGGGGGGAAATTGTATATTGATGCATGCTGGAAAGGGTTAAGCAGAGGGGAGATTCCGCCCTTTCCGGCTGCACTGACCTTGCGCCACTCCATGATATATTTTGCCGTCATGACTCCCCTCCCCTTTAATCGAACAACGGACCGACGTCCCCTGATCACTGGTAATGTACACAGATTTAAATAAGATTTCTGTAATTTTATTGAAACATACATCGAAAGCGTATTTTTCGTAATGTATTTACTACTTTCCCCTGAACTGTATCATGCGTTATTACATATTCACTTCTATTTCGTGATTAAGTTTCAAAGGACGGAACGCACAATGAATATATTGGTTGTCGCTACTTGGGCAAGCCGCGGACAAGCTTTGGGGTTACCATTAGTAACCTATTGTTGGAATTGTAAAGTTCGCATACATAACGAAAGTGGTATATTGCACCGAACCTGTAAGCAGCAGACGATAATGAACGCAGTAGCAGACGATACCCGTCTCTCAGAGGCTCAGTCGATTTACACGCAAAAACCTATTGACCATTTTGCGACGTTTGTTGGGTTCCGTTGGCAATCCCAGTAGCCAATGAGGAAACCCCAAAAACAACCAATCATGAGAAGGTCTCAACGAAGAAGTGTCCAATCATATGTGGTTTTTATAAACCAATCAGAAACTAGATCCTCTAATGATGTCACCCAATCATCTACACTGTTCTATGCTTGCAACACAGGGTACCTATACACACCAATGAACGCTACCGATAAATTGCACGCTTAGTGCCTTGCGATTGTTTGTTTCTAATTCATTCACACACGTACATCACACACGTTCAACTTTTGCACGAAACACACTCCGACGTGTATACACGGTGCACGCATTGTATCGAGCATGCAGCATACAGTTAGCTTTCAGTCGGTACTTGTTTCGCGCGACTTCACGAAGGCAGAACACATTGCCCAGCTGACTGTAAGTGCCTTTCTTTTTCTATCCTGTACTACATGTTTCAATGTATTTTCTTCTGTAAATGAAAGTAATGTGTTATAACATATTATTGTCGTATCTGTCATGTAATTTTAGTGAAATTTTCTCAACAGAACATAGGGAAATAGTCCAACATCACCGGCCGGCGCGCTAAAAATATCGTGCACCGAGAGTTCGTGCTCGTCTTGTACACAAGAGAGCGAGTCACTGCTCATGCGCCGTTGAACGAAATATGAGACTTGATATTGACTGCAGTCATGTTGCATTTTTTAGGCAGTATGTAAATCAGGAAGTGGCCTACCAAAAAGTGGATGAGCGACACAGAAGAGGACACCTTTTTTGTAAAGACGCACTGGCAACTCAACACTGAGAAAAATTATATGACATACATCATTGTCATTGTGGCAGTGCTATTCTAACAAAAACAAACAAAAGTTGGTTTGTGATGGCAAGATTTTACTCAAGGCACAGGCACATTGGATTATTTACAGCCAGCAGGGAAAACCCCCATTGGCAATGATTGCACTGGCATTGCATCACAACTTAAAGCATGACAATTGCTCACGAAGGTAGACTTTGGGGAAAGGATCCTTTTTTTAAAGTGGCAGAAGTTTGCTGAAGCAAGGAAATTAGTGTGTTAACTCTGGGTAAGCAATGCTGGTGTGCAGAAACAAAATGTTTCTACAATGTTTGCTTTAATTTTGTCCACTTATGGAATTTAGAATCTAACACCTAACCCCAAAAGGTAGTTCCCTGTCTAAGTTGACTTTACATTTGGTTAAATTGCTGTATTCCAAGTAAATTTCTTTGTGCTCTCTTCACAGCTAAACCATGGCTCGTACCAAGCAGACCGCTCGTAAATCAACTGGTGGAAAGGCACCACGAAAACAGCTCGCCACCAAAGCTGCAAGGAAAAGTGCACCCTCTACTGGTGGTGTCAAGAAGCCGCATCGTTACAGGCCCGGAACAGTCGCCCTGCGTGAGATCAGGCGTTACCAGAAGAGCACGGAGTTGCTTATCCGCAAGCTACCATTCCAGCGCTTAGTCCGTGAAATCGCCCAGGACTTCAAGACTGAACTGAGGTTCCAGAGTGCTGCCATCGGTGCTCTTCAGGTAAATGGACAATATGCGTCCAAACGGCTGAACTAATCCCAGCTTCATGGAGTGAAGCTTGATAATTTGGAGAGGGGTAAAAATGTTTGAAGGTCTAAACAGGCAATAAAGACTTCAAAACTTCACCAGAGTAATTTTGTCCTTTGTAATTTATTTTGCAAGACTTTCCTTTGGAAGGATTTCTGGATCAGAATTCAAATTGATTGTAATTATGTATTGAAATGTAGTTTAAGATTGAACATAAATGCATCTCGTGTAAAGTTTGTTAATTGTATTTAAATTAAATGAATTTGAAAGCACTACATATTTATGATGAAAAAAATTGTATAGAATTAGGCATCCAAAATCGATTTTTACTTTGTTTTAAATTATGCATTTTTCAGGCTACAAGTCTTAAAATTCACATTTTCCTTTTGCTTCCTTCCCATTCTATTGTAACACTTGCAGGAGGCCAGCGAAGCCTACCTGGTTGGTCTGTTCGAGGACACCAACCTGTGCGCCATCCACGCCAAGCGAGTGACCATCATGCCCAAGGATATTCAGCTGGCCAGGAGAATCCGTGGAGAACGTGCATAAACTCGGGAACGCGAAACGCACAAGAACCTTGTTATATAAATACTACATATTGTGAAACTGTTCAAATATCAGAATCAAGTTTAAACATGAGTAGATGGCACTAGGATGGGCAGTTGGGCTGGGTCCTACCTGTACCTCCCCTGTTTGACTCTGGACGTACGGTAGCAAGGTGCAGCGCACAGACGTTTTTTCACTAGACGATTCCACGTGTATATGTGTTACTGTAAATCAGGACTTCATATCAAGCAAATCTCATAAAGCTGCATTCTGATGTTTGTTGCAGACCTCCACTTAGTTCACACCGATCAGAATGGCAGAATTTGCATCTCATGCCATAAACGGCTGTCTCAAGACCATTGCTCCGAATTCATACTGTACGCCACAGAAAACTGAGGGTGGCGTGGAGGGGGGGGGGGGGCGTATTGCGGGACTCTTTATGTCAATATTACATCAGAAATGTTCAAAATTTAGAGGAGCAAATATCGATCGGTCAACTGGAGGTGATACATGTCACACATGACATTTCTGGGCTAGTATCGTGTGAACTTAGTGTGAAGCGGAATCTGTCGATTTCAAGTCTGTACAACATTCATTCAATCATCAGGGATTGGTGAACTTTTTAGCCAAGTGGTATTTTGTATGTTTTCTTTTTATTCATGTATACGTCTATTTAATGTCTGTCATGGTGCAGTGAGATGGTGATTCATTGTAGGTCAGCATTGTGTACTTTGTGAATTCTTGTATATTTTAGTCTTTTTACTCCACTCCAAAACGATAAACATTTTTAAAAAGTTCTCGTGTTCAAATGTCTCCCTTGAAAAAAAATATGGCCAATTTGCCCTCACTGAAAGACAATTTGTTTCCTTCTATTAATGAAATGTAAGGTAAAACAAAATTTGTTAGCAATGTTTCTAACATATTTGGCATAATACTCGAACAGGAAATCATAGTTTTTGATCTCTCAGAAACACCATGCTCTTTTAAAGCAGTAATGATAATGTACAAAGAACAAATAACTGCAGTATCAGGCAAGAAACTTTTTCATTGTTTACGCCCTTTGTTATACTAGTATTAAAGTTGGGAGACAAAATTAAGCTTTTTGTGTTGTGTTTTGTTTGCCGTCCTGTAGGAGTGTGTGAGTGTAAGCTGTGTATGTATATTCCTACATTAGTGTACCATACTATGCCTATTTGGGCCATATTGCATGAAGCTTTGAAACATGACATGTGTTGTAAATTGAATATGTTCCATAGCAACAGTTTTAGAGCTCAGACGATTGCTGTTCTGAAAGAAATGTACACTACAGTTGATTACAACTTGCAATCAGTGTGACGCTTCATGTAACATGGTACAGAAGGTAACTTCCAAAGACAGCTTTTCAAGCTTTTTGTCTACATGTAATTGGAATTTTCAGAGGGCCAACTTGCACAGAGTCCCACTGTACATTGTATTTCACTGCTGCATGGTCATGGTCATTGAAATGAAGGATGTGCAGTGATTGCTAAATATGTGTACACTGTAGTTGATATTATGAATGATTTTGTGTGTTGTGTGATATGCAAATACAGTACATGTACATGAAGGGCTTTCACTGTTGGGTTCATGTGGTGTGCAAAACGTGACCAATTCTATGGGCAACATTTGTCTACAAAGACACTGCAACATCACACCATTTGAACTGGACATTTTTTTTGTACATTGGCTTTTTGTTTGCCACCAATATTTTTCCACCACATGCAAGACAAATGATAGGGTGGTACAGTGTATGAATAAATGTACATGTATATGTGGTTAGGGTGGTCACTACTTGCCAGTGTACGAAGTGGGTTCAGACGTGTTAATCCACAGATCCACACATGGAAGCAAGTTCAAATCTCCTAATCTTTTGTTTGTGCTGTAAAGGCACATATATGAAGTGGTTGTGTTGCTTGCTCACAACACTCTACATGATTAATAATGTGACATACTGCCCAATGGCACCACCTGTCCTGTGATTTTCTGGTGACCACCCTGCAATGACATCTAGCACCCATCTACATGTACACTTCAGCTCAAAGGAATTGGCATAGGGAAAGAGAAAGGGAAGGAGTCGCAGTTTTAAACCGCGGTATATTTTGTCCAGTTTAGCATGAAACATGATGCTTTTTAGGCTAAAGCATCGTGTTTCATGCTGAACTGGACAAAATATACCGCGATTTACAACTGCGGCTCCTTCCCTTTCTTCTCTTTCCCTTTCGCTATGCCAATTCCTTTGAGCTGGAGTGTACATACTGTACAGTACATGTACATGTAGTAGGAAAAGTTAAACACATACACACTGCACTACATTCTTCAAGTCTACAAATGTTCTCTTTTGCAACATCCATACACTCCACAATCCACATGACTTAATTTGTTTATATGGCAATATTTTCCTGTTGGTGTACCTATACAAGGCTTCAGGGCAACTTCGCCAGCCCAATTTTGTTGCTGTAGGAGTGCAAAATATGCTCCTATGGGTAATGCATTACAAAGTCCAGGGAATTATTCATGAAATTGGGCTTGTAGAGTTGCCCCTGCCTATAACTACATGTACAAAGTTAGTCTAAGAGCAATTGAACAAGGGAATGGCTAATTTGTGTGGATTGTTGGACACTTCATGCATTTGTCGACTTACATGTAAAACGAACCCATGAAGACCACAAAATGTATATACATGTACTCCCTCAATGCTTTGGCTAATGCCTCGTACAGGAACTTGTACATTGCTATGAAAAGAATGTATTCTTTCATCAAAGAACATAAAAAATGCAATTCATGGAAAAAGAAGTATGGTACATGTACACAACATGCGAGAGAGTTGAAAGTGACGTTAACAAAATCCAAAATATTTTCAGGGTGAACTATCCCTTTATATAGACTGTACATGAATGCTACTAGCTAGCAGCACACACACTCTCACACACACAAACACATATTTGTCTTTAATACCATGACAATACACTTCAATAAACTTTGTCTTCATGACATTCATTTAATACAATTTCAGAGTAAAAGTTACAATTCAACTGCACAAATATTGTACATTAATGTAATACATGTACATATAGGGTATTTAACAATTTTATCTTTGGAAGACTGCCATGCAGTTTGCATACCAGAATTGCAATTTCACCAGTAGTTGAACGTGTTATATGGGCCTTTGGTTCACAAACTGGTCTTTCATTCATAAACCATATCATCAAAAACGCACAATAAGCCTTACATTAACAGGGTGGTGTCCACATGCAAATAATTGTACATGTATAGTTCTACGACAAAATTCTGTGTGTGGACGCTGACTAATGATTGTATTTTGAAATTTATGAATAAACATGGGTTTGGGCATTGTTTCAAACTAATACACTTTATCACTGATCACCGTGTATGAGAACATCACTAACAATATATTATGAGTGGGTAGAGCTTAGCATGACCACCCGCGCAAAAAACCGTAATCAACTAAAACTAGAGCGTGCTCGATCACTGAAGACACGCGGGACAGTGTTTACATTTTTTTTGTGTGTGGGCACCCTATTCACTATACATGTACAAAGATTCTTTGTACGACGTGTAGCTATATGATGAATTGTGTGGACACAGGGTAAGTCTCCTTTTTAAAATATGTCTCATTACATTTACTGCATTTGCTATGCATACATGTATGTCCCAAAGAAGAAGAAATGTACAAGAGCAAACAATTTCCACCATAAGATGGCGCTATGTGACATAAAATGGCATGCTTTACTCTGATACTACACATGTGGTACGGCAATAATGGCATTGCATAATACTGAGATAAATATAGTTACATTATAAGTAAATTGCATACGGATTTGTATGCCTTTCATATTTACCCGATAGCGTTGCTGCAAGTACATGAGTATGAATCATGTTAAAATATATCTATGAGACAATGTTCATGAACTAATGAAAACATTTCACTAATTCATGTCCACAAATTTGTCATGTTGTATGTTACCTCTACCAATCTACTAAGCACCAGACAAGTGGGTTGGTAATTCAAAGGCACAGTTTGAAAATGAAATTATTTAAAATTAAGGAATAGATGATAATACATGTATAAATAATGACCACAAATTAACAAAGAGTAATTTTATATTTGGATGTCTCGCCCAAAATCAATATAAAGTAACTTGTCAGTACATGCTGAGGTTAGTTCTTGACACAGTTTGTTCTTCTGCATGGTATTTAAACAACTTTATATTATGAGGCCTGCAAATAGGGTTTGGTAACACCGACACTGCCAAACAAAAAGTTGATTGCCCAATTACATTATTTGTGCATGCAATGTAGGGTAATAGGACCTAGCCATCTGCATCTATTTTATGATTTGTTTTAATATCTATCTCTAGTTCATTAGCAAAAACATACATATACATGTATGATCCTTAACATAAATATCAAAGGTAGCCTGTCCATTTTGTAGACCTTATTCTGAAAGTTCCCTGACTTTGTCATCATTTGAGAGAGTGGCTATATACTGTAACCTTTCCCTGAAATCGACAAAGCGTAATACATGTATGCGGTTTTGAGGAAATAATCTTTGATAATTGATCGAGCTTTCTTTTTTTTGTACCACAAAAATAGTCGTAATTTCAAAAAGTCAACGGTCGGCAATCAATTTGAATCAAATCTCAGTGTTAGATTTTCATTTCATCTATGGGAGTTATAGTGCCTCTGACCTTAAAATTTCACAGTTGGTATCCCAAAGATATGTGCTAAATATGTGCAAACTTTCATGAAGTTTGCAGATGTTTGTTAAAGGGAAGGGCCATCTTTAAACATTTGAGATCAGCTGATTTCTGTTTTCAAAATTCCTTCAAGGATTATGAGTTTGTAACAATAATTTCATAAGGTGTCTCTTCTTGATAGCTTGTCAGCTGTTTTAATTCATTCTGCTTTTATGGACATTGTGTTTAAAGGAAATTATTCTAATTTAAAGGGTAGTTAACCCTGAAATTAAGTTGGTTTGATGAAAAGCAGAAACGTGAAAGAAACATACATACAGAAAGTTTGATGAAAATACGCCAAAGGATAAGAAAGTTACGATTGTGTAAAGTTTTCATTTTGTGACGTTACGTATGAGATGCTCTCCCATAGGTTGCGTACTATTTTGTTGAAAATTGTTCTCAAAAGGATATGCATAATTAAATTGTTTTTTACACATATACCTCTATGAAAAAAGAAATTCCTTCATCAAAAATAGGGGGGGGGGGGAAGCAAAATATGGAATCATACATCACAACATATGGGAGATCACCTCACATGTAACATAAAAAAACTTTCTTACCCTTTGACAGATATCCATCAAACCTTCACTTTTATGTTTCTTTCATATTCCTGCTTTGATTAACACCAACTTATTTTCAGGGTGAACTTCTTTTTAAAGACGGGGTGTACTTTTGCAGGTCAAAAAAATAACACTTTGTAAACACCACAAAGGAAGAAATGGAAGAAGATACATGTACTATACTAGAATTTCCCTCCAAGTAATAGGACTGGAAATTAACTTAAAGCAAAATTATAGCAAGCAGTAGATTTTGTAGACACTGGAGACCGCTGTACGCTATGGTCTGCATCTGTCCGCTCATTGGTGCTTGCATTCAATGGGAGTAATTCCTGCATCTGAGATGGACAATACAATTATGAATGTAGACTATGCTTGCTGCGATTCAAACATAAACAAGGATAGTTTTTCACTCCTCCTGAAAATGTTAATGAAGCTATAACTGTGAGATTTCATACACATCATTCACAGGGTATACTCCTCATTCCTGCTGTGTTTCATGACTTTTGAAAATGGGACACCCTGTCTTTAAAGATTGTCCGTCCCTTTTGCAAGCTTAAAATTTGAAATTGTGTATCACGATCGTAAATTGAAGAAAGTGTGATTCAAGACCATTTCTAAGAATATAGCATGTTGAAGCTTTCTGTATATGTAAAAAATTTCAGCCGTTAAATTTCAAACCGACTATTTTCGTACTACGAAAAAAGTATTAGTCTTTGTTACAGTATCTACATGTATGTTGTTATTATGCGTGTGTGAAATCCTAATTTTACGACTAACTATGAAACGTTGGAGATGATTCCTTCCATAGAACATTTTTTTTTTCATAATGCATTTTATAATTTAATAAACAGATTAATCAATAGAGCAGATATTTCAACACAAACTGCTAAGAGCCTGAGGTAAAGGCTATTCATCAGACGTTGTTTACATGCATTATTTGAATTTTACACTACGTATCAGTTTCAAATTGTGAATATAGAGCTTGCTAACACTTCTCTATATGTTTTGCCAATGTTTCGATGGTTTTGTGGTGATCTGAAAAAGGGACTGGCTGTCTTTAAGTAGATGTGTATGGCCTAAATGCCAAACTTCCACTAAAAATGTCTTAATATCTTAGCTTCTGACTTCCACTTGATGTTCCACTGTCACAATTTTAACCCAAAATGCACTGCAAATATTAATTCTGCATAGTACATGTATAGAGTATAGACTGCACATTGAGCTACAAATTCCGAGATTCAATATTAAAGGGATAGTTCACCATGAAATGATTTTGGTTTCAATAAAAGGCGACACATGAAAGAAAGTGAAGTGTTTAGTGAAGGTTTGACGAAAGGAATAGAAGGCTATTTGATTTTAAAGTTTTGAGTTTGTGAGGTCACGTGCAAGGTACTTTCCCATGCATTATGTTGTATACAATTTGTTTTCGAAAATGTGCATTTTCTCAAAAAACATTTGCATCTTATTACTTGTGCATTTGATGAATCATTAGAAATACATTTTTACACACATATGGTATGACATATCTGTATGAAAAAAATCATTCTGATGTCAAAAACAGAAAAATTGCAATTTATGAAATTATTTTGGACACAACATATAGGAGAGCACCTCGCACCTGACATCACAAAATAAAAATTTTAAAATAATTTAACTTTTGTTTCCTTTGATCGATTTCCGTCTACACTTTGATCTACACTTTGCAAAATTGAATTAACTGGTCACAATGCTAAACATTCAAAATCTGTATCAAAATGCACTTCTTCATGAAAAAACTCTGAAATATCTTACGCTCCATCTGGGTTTTTATAATGACAGTGAGCTCTCAACGAGAGCTACAGGCAGGGTGCCCATAAGTTCCAGTGATGTCAGTACTGGTTACATGTCAAAGTAAAATAAAAAACTCAATGTTGCACAACTTCTTTCAATGATAACAGTTGAACAATCTCTCCACATCCAACACACAGCACACTGCATGTATCATGTGCTAGCTTCAGGCACGATCTTGCTCTTCTCCTTATCCTCCTCCACAACTTGACCTGATGCTGACTCTGCAAAAAGGTCAGGCAGTCTCTCGCTCAAATTCAGCTCCAGCTGCTTGTCGATTTCCGTCTCTGGGCGGAGGAAGCTCCATGCAACAAGGGCGAAGAGGCCGAGACTCACGGGTGCTACTTTCCACCATGGGCGGGAATATTGAGCGCCGAAGCTCCGTTCCACATTCCACTTGGCAGCGTTGCTTTGTGAATATGAGTATGGCGCGTCCAAATCTTCATCATCCTCGCTCTCCTTGGGTTTTCTGCCTTTCGAATCCACAGAGTAGGGGGAAGAGGGCACACGTCCCATACTGGTCTGCTGGCATGTGGTAACCCTGTTGTTAGAGAACAAGAATAAGATTACAAGCTATCCAGCATATTTATTTTATATTTGAAATATATTTTATTGTGATAATACAATTACACCAATTAATGGTACTGAAGAACAGCATAAATATCAATTTCTCAAGAACTTGCATTTCCTTTCTTTAAAAATCTTTACACTAAAGAAAATTAAATGAACATTCTTATATTTGTTTGAAAATTTGAAATAATTCTTATTATGTAATTTACTGTTTTGGTAGTTAATATATCTGCCAATGATATGTCAATGTTACTTACTTTTGAAGACCACCATTCCCTAATGCACAAACACACTGCTTGCTCCAAATTGTTCTTACAATAAATTTCATATTCATGCAAGGCCTTGTTGTTGAACCAGTTCTCACAAGAGCAGGCAACATTTTCCTGTTTTTTGAACAGCCAAAGAAAAATTTAAATGTGGTTGAATCTAGCTATAATTCTAGATGGCCGTCTCTCAAACTGAACGCGTTTCACAAAGATTCCTGAGCAAAACGCGAAGAAAATGTCTGCAGTTCGTTCACGAATCACGTCCTGCCTAAATAAATAGGCTTTTGGCTTTGGCCTTGGAACTGTCAACGGACGATGAAGAATTCGGCCGCCAGAGCTGTGGGCCCATAGGCACGCGAGGTTACGCTGCTAGGTCTGGCAGTTTCAGAGGTTATATATAAACACGAGGACAGAGCACCATACTCATTACACCAATGAAATGTTACAACGGAATACCAATCCTAAAAGCTTGTCCAATCTCACAAAATCGGTGGAAGCGTGAAGGGGTCTAGCCAATGGATATCATAGTACAGACACAGTAATTTATGTAAGGAGCTCCCTGCTACAAAGTTACTCAACACGTAAAATGCGTGTAGAGAGATGCATGCTGTGAATGATTGCGTAATCATTTTCAGTGCCAATCTACAGTAAAATATAAAAATAAACAAAATAGTGAGATTTATGACTCAATTTAGAGAAAAATAATTCAAAACAAATTTTGTATGTGTATTATTTTTATTTAAAATATAATTGTATTATTTATATGGAGCCAAAGTGGTTTGTGTAGAAATTTATTTTAGTACTTTTATTCAATTTCTTATCATGAGGGAAAATGGCGCGGTATGAGAGACTTTTCGAAATATCTGGGAAAATTGCAGTGACCTACCATGTAGCTCGGATAACATTTTAGTCAGGTTATATTTGGTAAGTGAAGGCCCAGGGAAGCTTAACAGTTGAAAAGAACAATTTTCATAAGATTAAATGATGAAGATAATGACGTGAATCCGATAAGCTAGATTTTTAGCTGCATCGCGATCGCGTCAACTGTGTCCTGCGGGTGCGGGCCAGGCCCAGGCTGGCCGCCGCGCCGGCTGGAGAAGGTGCACCGGCCCGGCCCGGCCCGGGCCTGTGGCATATGGCATGTAATGTATGTATGGCAGTGTATGGCAGTGCCAGTGGCAGCTTGATGAAGACCCGACTTTTCTTTAACCCTGCTGTTTCTGCTAGTAGATTTACGCATGGGCGGGGGGTGGGGGGGGGGGGGGTGCGGCGGGGGGTCCTGTCCCCCCGCCCCCTACCAATTTGAAGAGGGGGGACACACTATCAAAAAGTCCCCCCCCCCCCCCCCCACACACACACACTATTTTCGGTCCTTGAGGAAAAACATGTCCCCCTCCACCTTCGGGGAGCGATTTCCGCCCTTGGATTTACGATTAGTATTAAGCATTATCCTTGTGAGGAATGGTACAATTCGTCATCATGACTAGCATGAGTTCCTAATCAGATGTTGCTATGCTCAAATTTTGATTATGGTTCAATTCTGATGTTTGACTCTTGATTTTACCAGCAGGTTTTAGTATCCATGAATACCAAATCTTGTCAACTTGGTTTAGTTGGAAGCTAGACCCCTTTTTAGTTCATTTTAGGAAGAAGGTACATTTATTTTTCATACATGTAACTAATAAAGAATATCAGTATGTAGTTTTGGGTCCGGCCTTAGATGGTTTCAAACCTAACTCATGGTTATGACAATTTTTTATTGATGACTGTTCTTTTGCCTCTCTCTTGTGTCCAGATTCAGACAACATGCCATTAACCCCTGCTCCAACTCACGAGGCTGATATCAACCATGGGACCAAGGAGATTTAAAATGAATAGTTTAGATTTCAAGGAAGGAAATGAACTTTAACCCTGTTCAAGTTCCCAGTACACACTGTCATGAGCCACAAGATAGACCATGCCTGTAAAACAGTCCTGAAAAACTTTTAAAATAGAAGTACTCAAGTCAGAACCATTCTTAATGCATTGTGCACAAAACAGTGACAAGGCATAGACCTTAAGAGGTACTGTACATCATCCTTGGCTTGGGTCAGGTACATCCAGAGAGAGGAACTACATTCGATGCTCATTCCAAACATCCTGCTACCCAGAATCCGGCTGTGTGTATCATTTGTGACCATGGCCCGGGGATATGCAACGCGAGTCCTGAATGTCGCGGAGAAAAATGACGCTGCCAAGTCTATTGCAGATGTGATGTCGAGAGGGGGATACAGGAGAGTAAGTCTTCACCTGAATTCATCATGAAAAAACAGTGCACTGATAATTTCATATGACTCGGATAGTATTTAAAGTCTATAAATACTACAGTATCCAAGTCAAATGGAATTATCAGTGCACTGTTATTGTTATTGCAAAAACTTCAATGTAAAGGAAGTTTAAACAATATGACCTTTTTGTTTATGTCCAAGTTTATGTGTAGTGTTCTTTATTACAATATTAAGTTTTGTATATATTCCCCAGTGATTTTTAACAGACATGTATGCAAGTCTATATCTCCCTTTCACAGGAGACTCCCTGAAAATAGATCAATATTACTGCTTTGGATTTCATTGTATCACCCAATCTCCCTAATTATTGATTGATTATTGCCATTAGGTTGTACGTATTTGATAGATATCTCCCTGATTTCTGGCGAAATTTCCTCAAATCTTCCTGATGGTTGAATTTCACTGTTGGTAGCCCTGTTGGCAGCATACATATTAAAATGTTTTGAGCTCTTTTCATACAAATACCTCACAGATACGAATATGTGCCTTATACTTTTCAGCGAGAAGGCTTTTCGAAATTCAACAAGATCTATGAGTTTGAGTACAACCTGCTCAATCAACAGTGTGAGATGACAATGACATCAGTGTCAGGGCACCTTCTCAACTATGAATTCGCGCTTGCCTATCAGAAGTGGTAAGTATCAACTCATTAGATATCTCTTCTTTTATTTATTATATCAAGAATTTCTAAGAAATGAATACTGCTAAGTACTCAAACATTCCACTTAATAGTCAAATAAGATTGTAAAGATAGCACCTTTTTCAGTTAAACCCTAATGACCATGAGTAGAACTATAATCTTCCAATTAAAGAGATAATGACTGATGCTTTCAAAAAACGGAGCAAACTTGGCAGTTCTTATGTCCATCTTTCTTATGTTGTATCTATAGGCACTCCTGCAACCCAGTAGCTTTGTTTGATGCGCCTGTACAGAAATGTTGCCCTGAGAACTACAGAGACATCAAGGTATGTACTGTTGGCCTTGATGGGCTTGCAACATGCTGCATTGGGCAGGAACCACTCTAATTGATAACGTTAGCACAAAAGCAATTCCACATTTTTGTTTGAATACTTGTAACATGAGTACCAAACCAACATTATTTATTTAGCTGTTTTCTGTCATAGCTTTGTATTAATTCTTTTATTGTGTTTTGAGGAAGTAAACATTCCTGAAAATGGACTACTTATCAGGGCATTGGATCACATCACCCAATATCCCTGATGTTTGATGGATTCTCCTCAAATCTTCCTCATTGTTGAATTTCAATGTTGGTAGCTCAGTGAGTACCCTGTGCATTATACCGTATCACAAAAATCCCACATAAGCTTACAAGGGCTCTGTTTTTGTCCAGGGTGAATCGTTTTTTTTTTGGGGGGGAATGACAGGGGATATTGCCTTGAGCACCCAGGCATTTTTAATGCCATGTATGTTGCTGAAAAAAGTTTTAATCAACCCAAGTAGGAGCCCTGGGTCAGTTTGTTTGAAATGGATTCTAAGCTTGAGAAAAGGGGTTGTAAAGGATTGATTATTAATGAAGGAGTGGTTAGAAAATAATTTTATGGTCACTAAAACAAGAATACATTCTGTTCACCTACCGTTACTCCTTACTTGTTAACAGCTTTCATGACAGACATTTTTTTTTCATGTGGAAACAGAGAAGTCTTAAACTCAACTACTCATTACAGGTTTTCATGACAGATTGTTTTTCCTTCCATATGGAAACAGAGAACGCTTGAGAGAGAGGCTCGCAATGCAGACATTCTTGTAATTTGGACTGATTGTGACAGAGAAGGAGAAAACATCGGCTATGAGGTCATAGATGTCTGTACAGCAGGTAAGATACATGGCTCTGCACATCACAGGAGCATGGAAACGGCTCTCAGTCTCATTGCCATATGCCTGTATTCCCAAAGGAAATACCCAGAGTTGCTTAATTCATGTACAATCATACCTGTTTTACTTTAAACTCTTAAGTTTGAAATAAACTTTGCACTGAAAAGTTTGTATTAGACAATGTGACCAGGCCTCCACAGTTTTATATATTACATGATGTCTATTGCTTTTATTGAAAAAAATGAAATAAAATGTTGAATTCCTATCGATTGATTAAGGAAATTGGAATAGTTGTTTTGTCAATCATCATTCTAATAGAAAATCAATGAACATCATATATTTTCATAAATTTTAGTAAAGTTTGTCTTAGAAAGTTAGGAAAAATTTATGGAGCTATGCAAAACATTGTCCAATTAATTTTGAGAATGATTTGACTTCAATATTTTATTTCAAGTGCTGATAGTATCTCAGTGTGAACACAATCTTGTGAATTTCAAATGAGAAGTCTTAAGAATATATGGAAACATTTCAAAAAGTAAATCAGTTGTGTCCCCTCTCTCTTCTTTGCAGTGAAGCCCAGGTTGAATGTCTACCGGGCAAGGTTCTCAGAAATCACACCTCAGTGAGTATGAAGATCAATATGTCATGAGCTGTCACGTTGTCTCCATTTTTCTCCTGTTCAGTGTTAGATATGCAGGGGCAGTTAAGGACTTATAAATTATCAATCTATCTTTTAATTCTATGGCCTTGCAATGCATGGTCTGTGAAGTGCATTCTACGAGGTAACTCTTCTGGAGCACAAAGGGATTAATCCTCTTAGATGTAATCTATGATTCATATATTCATTGCCATGACACATGCAATTTAAAGCTGCCAATTTTCAGAACCTCTCTTTTAAAAATATCTAATTTATCAAGGACCTATTATTTGGAACTTACTTCCGTTCAATGTACAACATTCACAATCATTCAATATTTTTAAAACCGACTGAAAAAATATCTATTCCACAAATAGATCCAATAATATTGAATTTCAAATGCTGTAATTTTCATTGAGCTCTTTTTGTATTGTATTGCATTGTAATGTAATGTGTTTTGTTGTGCTTTTGTTCTAGTTCTGTGTTTGTTTTTGTCTAACTTCACTGATTTTTTAACAATCTAATTTTGGGTTTATCCCATTGTAATGTTGCTCCTTCCTGGCTTCTACCCTTTCATGCAATATTGTTTTTCTGTGTTATATTTATCTTCTATTTCATCTTCAGTCGTGTATTCATTGTTTTGCATTGAGTGTTGAAATGTTGAAATGAATTGAAATGAATTGAATTGAATTGAATTGAATTGAATTGAATTGAATTGACCTCTCTGTGTTGTATGCAGGTCCATCAGCAATGCTTGTCGCGGTCTTGGGAGGCCTGACCAGCGGGTGTCTGAGGCAGTGGATGTCCGACAGCAGCTTGACCTCAGGATAGGTAGTGAGAATAATCATAGTTTGTATTCATATAGGGTGGTATTCCGAAATACTCTAGGTATTCTCCTAACTGGTATTCCGAAAACTCTCCTAACTTTCCTCCTAACTCAACTCGTAAGTTTTCTAAGTTTTATGCAAAATAATGCAAATTAGAAAGTTAAGAGGATTGGCATTCCAGAATGGGTGTTTAGGAGAACACTTAGGAGAGCCACCCCTGTCCTAGCCATTCATAACACACGCAAAAAAGAGGAGCAGCACTTATTTGCATAGGTGTACATGATTGATGTGCGCACAAATAGTTGCGCGTTCACAGAGTTAGGATGAAACCTAGAATGAAATGTAGTGATTGTGATTGGCTCTTCATAATTGAAACATTTCCCTTTATTGGCTAATAAATGCGCACTGGGCGTGGTCAGAACCCTCCCTGATTTGTATTAAGAGCGTCCTAGAAGGACATTCTGGAATATCAATTCTGGGCTCTCTTAGGCACCTCCTAACTTGGGGACTTGGAGAAAACTTACGAGAAAGCTTAGGAGTAATTACGGAATACCATAGTCACTAGTATGAACAATATCATCTCTAAGCAGCTTGACCTCAGTATAGGTAATGATCATGAAAATAGTTAGTATTCATTTAGTCACTAATATGAACAATATAATCTCTAAGCACTTTGGAATGTTGTTACCCCTGTCATCAAAAGCTTGAAAGTAAACAGTAAATCAGTGTATTTTTCCTCTTAAGTTTTCATACACAAAATTGTCTTGGTATATTGCTGGTTCACATCAAATTTCGTGATGTTTGCAAAAAGGACCACCACCACCTTCACAAGATCATGTATTTGTAGCTTGTATGATGAAGAAGTATTATGTCAAAGTTCACTTTGGCATGTGTAGTCCTGAAAATGACTGTTGGGCTTATTTTTCAGAAAAGCTCTTAATAAACTGCTAGGAGAGCAGAGAGAAAGGAATCGGAAGTGTAAGAGGTTGAGTCTTCTTTTGTGAGGATGACACATTTCTCATTAAGTCTCTCAGTCCCACAGGCAGTACATCATGTTGTAATGAATATGTGACTATCAATGATCAGTACTCAGAGGGTTAAAGCATATCCCTGTTCATTCAGGTGCTGCCTTCACCCGCTTCCAGACGCTGCGGCTACAGAAGGTGTTCCCAGATCTCCTCCAGAATCAGCTCATCAGCTTTGGGTCATGCCAGTTCCCCACACTAGGATTCGTAGTGGAGAGGTACAAACAGGTGGAGGCGTTCATTCCGGAAACCTTCTACAAGATTAAAGGTATGGGACTGTAGGGTACTTTGCTCACTCTGATTATTGCAATTGTAGATGTTGAAGGAAACCTTCTTCATGTTCCACTCTGAAAGTTGTAGTGGACAGGTACAAACAGGTGGATGGGTTAGTCGCAGAAACCTTCTACAAGATTAAAGGTGTTAGTCTGTAGTGAACTTTCCCTACCCTATTCAAAGTTTGTAGATGTTAAAGGCAACCTTTTTTATGTTTCACTCTGTGATTTGGAGTGAAACAGGTGGACATATTCATCCCAGAAACCTTCAAGATCAAATGTGTATGGACTGTCTCCCTACCCGTTCATTAAGACTGTAGCTATTCAAAGGCTCATGTCCCACTCAATACACTGTGTATGTGAACTTGAATTTCTTGTCTTTCAGTATCCCATCAGCGTGATGAGAGTCTAGTGGAGTTCAATTGGAGGAGACACCGCCTGTTTGATCAGCTAGCTTGCCAGGTCTTCTATGAAATCTGCACTGAGGTGGGTTCTCCTTCAGGTCTCCTTCAGGTCTATGATAGCAACCTTTTTTTATTCATGACTGGGTCCATGCTGCATTTAAGTTTTGAATTATTGTAATTTACTATCATTTAATTTACTACCATAGTGTAAGAGTGTATATGTGTTGTTTGTAGTCGTGGCTGGTATATACACCCTTACTCTTCTCAAATGAGGAAGAAAATAGTAGAAGTAGACACGCTCTTGTCCAGTAGTCAATAGAGAATTTATTATTGACGTATCTCCAGTTCAAGTTGTACATGGAAGATATATACAGTATATATATGACTCCGGATACAAAGTTGACATGTACAAAGACTGAAATGTACAGAGGTATAAACTCGGAGGTAGAAACTCAGTGGTAGAAAATTCAATGGTAGAAACTCAATGGTAGAAACTCTATGGTACTCCCAGCAGACGGTCCTATAGTAAACCCTAAAGAGGGAGGACTAGGGAGACCTAGCAAAAATCGTCTTCACGCCAAGAGGCAGAGAAGAGAAGAATGAATTCAGATTCCAACTCTTGGAGTTTTCATCTAAAGGAGGCAGAATTAAAGATGGGTGTTTTGTAAACTGGGGCAGGAAGCAATACAACCCAACGGAGGTAGAACTGATAAGGGGACCGTACTGGCTACTTTTAATGTAAACATATCCACCCATGCAGGAGGGAGTTTGGGTTTCAGCCCCCAATTTGTGTAAACAAGGAGTAGGTTGTTTTTATTAATATCTGGGACAGAGGAAGTTATTTTGATAGGCAGCATGGTCTGTGAATTTTCAAGAAACTTTTGAAACTGTTAAAGATAACTGGAGGTTGACAACTGTAACTATTATATATAAAAATGTATGACATTAATATGGATAAATGGTGTTACATTCGACCATTCTTTCTAGAAGAAACGTCCTCGTTTCAAAACAGAAACAGAGAAAGGGAAAGTGAATGGGGGGAAATCAAATAGAACAAGCGGCAAGGGTTAAAACACTAAAAGTGAAATAGTGAGAAATGCGGAACACTGAGAGCATATCCAGATACGAAAAAAATGACAGGTGAATACGATACCTAAACAAATACCTGGGTATAAACCATGAGCTATGTACAAAGGATATAGTAAAACATGGAAATACAAAAGCATTACGAAGGAAATAGAGCTGGAAAGAAATAGAAGGAAAGAAAGGTACATAGGAAAGTACATCCAATAACTATACTAACTGAGGTCAAGCCTCAACATGATATTACAAACTGACCATGAATACGACCAAGAAAAAAAATGAGACATGAAAATGTAAAACCAAGTAAGAGAGAGTATGCATCACATGAATACCAAGACTGTAACTACACTGTATCAGAGATGTTGGCAACAAGTGAAACAAGTGAACTAAATCAAAACAAAATAAGTACATGAGAATAATCCGACAAACACAAGAAACATTAGGGAGATGTAAAGACAGTAAATGCACCAGAATATGTAGAAAAACTTAAACAGCTCAACTTCTGCAAAAAAAGCATAAGCTCCAGAAACACCTAACAAACAGAACGTTATTGTCTGGTTACTAAAAGGTGGCACATGATGCATGTTCCGCGAAAATGAAAATTATGACTAAGCCTCAAACAAAAGAAGCCGAAAAAACACAAATTTAATCCCAGTGCATTCTCGCACTATGAGGAAGGAGATTCATTAAAACTGTAAACATTAGATTGTTAAACCAAAATGACTGAGGAATAAAAATTACAAGCAAAATGAATGAATAAAGGTGTGACAGAGTAAAGTAATAGTGTCCTTCGACAAATGTGCAACAAGTAATACATACAAAACTATACGATATTAAGCAAAAATGAAACATGGAAACAAGACTTATATAATATCGAATCGTCATCAACTGGATCACTCAATCCAGAAATCTACATAATGCAAGTTAACATAAAAAACCATAGCAAAAAACTTAGAGCAACAATACTATCTTATACTGATCTTCAAATGTGATCAGGTGGGATGTGAAGAAATGGGGTCGCCATAGAAAGCAGGGGGGCGTACCAGGCGACCGCTCAGCGTACGTGTGGGGTCACGGATGTGGGCGTGGTCATCATGGTAGGGCGGGATGAGTGTCGGGGTCGAGAAAGATGGACCAGTCACAGAAGCGAGAATAGGAGAGAAATAGGAATGATGTGGGAAATGCAGAGAAGTGAAGGGAGGTGACGGTGGGGGAGAAGAACGGGGTGTGAGCAGATCCGAAGAAGTACAAGAGTCAGAGTCAGAATCAGAGTCAGAGTTAGAGGCGGGATGAAATGTAGAAGGCGGGTCGTACACAGGGTAGATCGCCTGAAAGTGATGGGGGACAAGTGGATCGAGAACAGGTGTGTGCGGTGGAGAAGGGGAAGGGGAAGCATCAGTATGGAAGGGGGTGGGGATATGGGATGGAGGGGCAGGGCGGCGGTGAGCTCGGCAGTGCTCACACTGTGCAGAGAAACGAGTGATATCTCTCTCCATTCCATGCCAGTAACACACAGAATTGGCAGTCTGAATGGCGCAAGCTAGGGCGTGGTCGGGGTGTGGGGAGGAGTCGTGTAGGAGAGACACAACGTCAGTGACGAGGGCAGAGGGGATAACAATTTGTTCAGTGGATGGGCCGTTAAATTGATGTCGCACTAAACAAAGGAGGCCGTCCACAATTTTTAAGCTGTTTTTCATTCGATAGAATTTCTTCAGGGAGGGGTTGCCGATGGGTAGGGCGAATTTGGAGGGAAACTTTCCAGAGCGGATCCAAAAAACTACTTCGCTCAGGACAGGGTCAAGAAACTGTGCATGATGTAAACGGTGGCCAAACCACATGAGGGAGGAACACAAAATAGACGGAGAGAAAGGAGGAGTAGCTGGAAGAAACGGAGAAGGGGAATAGGGTGGTATGGGGTGGTTGGGAGGAAGGGGTGGTTCATACTGCAATGTAGAATACGTAGTGTCCGGCATCGAAGATAAGATGTCGACCTTCGTAACAAACAAACGAGTAAAAGGGGGACGACGAGGAGGAGGAGAGGATGGAGGAGTAGGATTGAAAGAAGGTACGTGATCAGTCTGCACTGAGACATGAGCAGTTGAACGGGGAGAGCAGCAGTCAAGGGAGGGGCGATGGATGGGTGGAGAGGGGGAACGGCGGTTGCCACGGTACTCGGAGAGTGGGATAACACTTCGACCAGGACTACGGTCACGAAAATATGGAAGGCGATGGTCATGATGGCGGGAATGGCGGGAATGGTCATACTCATGTGAGTAGTCATAGTGTCGGTCGTCATAGTACTGAGTCGGGGAGGGGGAACGTTCACGTACCTGGTACCTCGAAGAACGAGAGCGGTCATGATCATGATAATAGCGAGGGTAAGAATTAGATGGGGAGTGAGGACGGGTATATGAGTCATGACGATGGTAGTATTCTTCTGTGCGGTGATACATATTGAATGAGCAATCGTGCAGGATAGAAACATAGAACAAGTAATCCAAAAATAAAAGTGTGATCCACAAAACAGATGAAAAATGCACATGAAATATGAACAACAAAAAAAAGTCCAGTGTGTTCGATAGTAGAGATCCAAAATAGATGAAGTCCGAGTTTGTGCAGACGGGAAGAAGAAGAAGGAGATCCTCGGACAGTTACATCGATGAAAAGTGAAGAGGCGAAACACGGATGGAAGCAGCACGGACAGGATACACGGTCGAGATGACGGGCAGGAACGCGATCACGGACAACGGACAGGGGCAGGAACAGGTGCAGGATACACGACGATGGGGCTTGAAGATACAGGCGACATCGACTGCGATGACGGCGGACGAAGAGGATGATGAACTGAAGCTGGACCGATGAGGCAGCTCTGCACGATCAGGAGGAGAGGGACACCAGGAGGATGACACAGGAGTAGGAGCAAAGGCGATGAGACAAAACGGTGACACACACGGCCAGAACGATGAAAAAAAAATAGGCTCGAACAAAGTTGTAGAACGGCCGAATTGTAGAAAGATGACGAGTTTGGTGAATGGAGCAGTACATGTACATGAGCGGCGACGATGACTCCAGTTACCCGCTGCCACCAGCTGTAAGAGTACTGCACGATCCGGAACAAATGTGATTATGAAGAACTGGCGAAGTATATACAGGTGATCAGATGACGGGCGAAGACAGTTAGATGACTTTGAAAGTAGACTACTACAAGCGGCGAAGATGGCTCTGCAGTTTACCGCTGCCACCAGCTGTACGAGTGTATATGTGTCCAAACCGCTGCCACCAGTTGTAAGAGTGTATATGTTTAGTTTGTAGACGTGGCTGGTATATACACCCTTACTCTTCTCAAATGAGGAAGAAAATAGTAGAAGTAGACACGCTCTTGTCCAGTAGTCAATAGAGAATTTATTATTGACGTATCTCCAGTTCAAGTTGTACATGGAAGATATATACAGTATATATATGACTCCGGATACAAAGTTGACATGTACAAAGACTGAAATGTACAGAGGTATAAACTCGGAGGTAGAAACTCAGTGGTAGAAAATTCAATGGTAGAAACTCAATGGTAGAAACTCTATGGTACTCCCAGCAGACGGTCCTATAGTAAACCCTAAAGAGGGAGGACTAGGGAGACCTAGCAAAAATCGTCTTCACGCCAAGAGGCAGAGAAGAGAAGAATGAATTCAGATTCCAACTCTTGGAGTTTTCATCTAAAGGAGGCAGAATTAAAGATGGGTGTTTTGTAAACTGGGGCAGGAAGCAATACAACCCAACGGAGGTAGAACTGATAAGGGGACCGTACTGGCTACTTTTAATGTAAACATATCCACCCATGCAGGAGGGAGTTTGGGTTTCAGCCCCCAATTTGTGTAAACAAGGAGTAGGTTGTTTTTATTAATATCTGGGACAGAGGAAGTTATTTTGATAGGCAGCATGGTCTGTGAATTTTCAAGAAACTTTTGAAACTGTTAAAGATAACTGGAGGTTGACAACTGTAACTATTATATATAAAAATGTATGACATTAATATGGATAAATGGTGTTACAATAGCAACAGGTGTAATAGTGAGAGCTCATTTGCTGTTGCCATGGTAGTTACTATTGTTGGTAAGTTACAATAATTGAAAACCTATACGCAACATTTTGCCTAGGGCATTGTTTTAAAGCAAAATGAATCACTATTTCAGATCATCAAATTGACAACACTTTCTTTTAAAAGATGACATTGTTCTCATAAAATTTGAATATGGTTGTGTATTCCAAATTTTTAATCAAGATCAGTTGTTGTGAGGAATACAGACCTGACTGCTCACAAGATTGCAATCGTGCTGAGAAGTTTATTGCATACTCCACCATCAACAGATAAGTTGCTTGTTATGCTTCTCTTCAATTTCCCCTACACACTCACTATCTTTCCTTGCAGAACCCACTGGCTACTGTTGTGGATGTGCGCAGTAAACCTAAGAGTAAATGGAGACCACTCCCTCTGGATACAGTGGTAAGTGGTGCACGAGAGACAAGATGAAGAGAGAGAGAGAGAGATAGGGAGAAAGAGAGAAAGAGACAGACAGACAGACAGACAGACAGACAGACAGACAGACAGGGACAGAGATATCTATAGGGAATGGCATGGGAGAGAGACAGACAGATACAGAGAGACAGATGGAGAGAGAGAGAGAAAGAGAGAGAGTGAGATAGAAGAGAGACATGCATACAGGCTAATAAAAAGAGGGAGAAAGATGGGGGGGGGGGGGGGAGGGAGATATCCTGATTGAAATCAGTGATTTGTGACAGAATAAAGAAAGTCTCGGTTGAATTGTGAACTTAAAGTACCATTGAGAAAGGCGCCAAACTTTAAAGATTGACTAAATAAAATATTAAAATCAGATTGTCAATTGGCAATGGCTGCTTTGTTAAATATTAAAATTGTAATACAATTTTTCAAATGTAATTTGATTTAATTTGTTATATTATTATTATTTTTTTGTAGGGGGGGGGGTGGCAAAGGTGCAAATCCAAGTAAGCAAGATTTTATTTGGTGAAGAAAAGTTAAAAAGTAATATGCATTCCTTGTGATTCAAGAGATCCATAGAGAATGAAAAGTAATTTCAATCCCTTGACTGTGTATGGTTTTGCAGGAGATGGAGAAGCTGGCTGCACGGAAGCTCAAGATCAGTGCTCAGCAGGCCATGAAGATAGCAGAGAAACTCTACACTCAGGGGTGAGTGTGCATTCTCCCAAGACAAACTTGAGATGCCATCCTCCAGGCAATGACTCCCACCTGAGCCCTATCATGAAAGACAGGGTGGCCCATTTGCAAATGTCATGAAACGCAGCAGGAATCAGCAGTATACCCTTACCATAACCTTTAACCTTTAACCATAAACCTTTTCAGGAGAAGTGAAGAACTATCCCTTTATACGTTTGAAATGTAACGACCATATTGGTGTACATTCAACGTATTGCAACGTTCGTTCAGGATGCGCTGTTTGCCTCAACGTATCACAGTGTGATGCCGTGATATAAGCTATTTCGTATTGTGATCTACGGACTCTAGGCTCTGAGCTTGGGACGACCCATCCTAAACCTACTCGAAATCTGGCAATCAACATATTTTGATTCGAAGTCAGTTTTCTGGTCTAGTGTTGTGAGGGAAGTTTTTAAAAAGTACTTTCTTCCACTTTGCATGGTTTTTTACCAAATTGGGACCTGCACATGGGCTACCCTGTCTATCAGCCTCTTAGATTTCAAAAGAGCCCATGTCTCGTCTTTTCTCTTCGCTAGGATAAACCCCCCCCCCCCCCACTTCCTTAATAATGAACTGCATAGTGCGGTGTACCTGTTTCATGACATCAGGCATAACTAGTTTTTGTTTAACCTTCTGGCTCGTATTATGACCCTGTACAGGCTCTAATGTGTGTTACATGATCATCAGTCCCAGGGGGGTGTTTCACCAAGCTGTTTAAAGCTAACAACTTTACGCACGACTGGTGACCCTTTCTTGTGCTAAATGAGATACCCTAAGTTGTTCCTGTTTAAACATAGTGGGAGTTAATTTCCAACTATCCAAATCAAATTTGACAAATCATAAACTTTGTATTCAGATGCTTGTTAACAACAAGAATTTTTATTTATACAGATCAGATTGCCACTTAGCTTATGGGAATAAAGCCTATTGAGAATCTGATTAAGCATAAGAAAGGGTAACCAGTCTTGCGCAAAATCATTCTTAGCTTAAGGACAGCTTAGTGAAACATCCCCAGTTCTCACTGTATAACTGATCACTATGTCTTGATGATCTTCTATCTATGTTCCTAGATTTATCAGCTACCCTCGTACAGAGACCAACATCTTCCCCAAAGAATTGGACCTGGTTCCGCTGATCGAGAAGCAAACTCAAGATGCACAATGGGGAGGTATGTCTGGTCAAAACATGGACATCTTTGTGAAGGATAACGTGGACAATCTTAAAGATGAGCTTGTGATGATGCAATGATCTTCATTGTCCAGGGGTTGGTTCAGAGTCAAATTGAGAAAGTTGTCCCTGTGATATGATAAGCCGTTTCTACAATGTATCCACAACTTTCCCCCTTATTGCAAAGTAGGGTGTGAGTACATTCACCTATCTCTAATGATGGTGTTTTAACAGGTGGAATCCACATTGAATCTATGAGTTGTTGCTTGTTAGACAACCCTCAGACAAGCGTCAGGGCTACCATCAGTAATGAATTGCTTTAAAATCTTGAATAAAATCTCCATACATAGCAGATGTTGTATTTTGTGGGTTTAGAACCTACTTGAGAATGTTACCCTGTGAGTTGATTGGGCAAGATTTTCTTCAGTGTTGATGCTAAGATGTGATGTCATCGTCAGCGTTGATGCTAAGATGTGATGTCAAGATTTTCTTCAGTGTTGATGCTAAGATGTGATGTCAAGATTTTCTTCAGTGTTGATGCTAAGATGTGATGTCATCATTCAGGCTTTGCTGGGAATCTGCTGCAGCAGGGCCCGACCCCCAGGCAGGGGAGCAAGACTGACCACGCCCATCCCCCCATCCACCCCACCAAGTACACCAACACCCTGCAGGGCAACGAGCAGAGGGTGTACGAGCTCATCGTCCGCCACTTCCTGGCCTGCTGCTCACAGGTCAGTGTCCTGGCTAGGAGTGGTCAAGGCTTCGGACATGTCATTCTGTCGTCACTCTGCCTGACCATTGTTTTCATTGTAGTTTGATTTCAGAATACCTGGGGTCATATTCATGAAACATTAGCCAAGTTGGTTACTAAAAATGCTTGAAGCTATATATGCATTCAAGTAACAAACCAGCATTAGTATGGTTTCATGAATATGGCCCCTTGGCCCTGTTGTAAAAGACTTACTATTGATGGTCACTTTGCTATCAATGGTAACTTCTATGGAAACCTTGAATTTGATTGGCAGGTGAGCACGGTAGTTGCAATTGATGCAGTGTTATCATTAATAGTAAGTTTTTATGCAATGGGGACCAGGAAGGAATTGTCTTAAAATGATAAAATCGTTGAAATCAGACAAAATCTATACTGGGGTCATGTTGCATATTTGTTTTCAAATATTGTAACTTACTATTGATGGTAACTACCATGGCAACAGCAGTACAGTTGAAAGCCCATTGGTTGCTTCCATCGTAGTTGCCATTAATGGTGAGTTACAACAATTGACAATATATATATGCAACAGGGTCCTGGTTATGACGTCACAAAGCGTCTGCCATGTTTGCTCTCCGTAATCACTACCACTTCTACCCCTTGCCTTTGGAGGTAGTATATCCCTCTTGCAGACAGAATAAAATCCTCGAAAGCATTGGATGAAGCACTGTATAGAGTGATAGCTTAGTTAATTAGTGATGCATTCTGGGACTAATCTGTAGACACTTTTTAGAGTGTAACCTGTACAGAAGAATAACCAGTGTCTTGCAACGTAAGATCATGAATTTTTTTCCCGTTGTTGCTTGTTTTTAGGATGCCCAAGGGAAAGAGACGATCGTTGAGATCACCATAGCTGAGGAGGAGTTCACAGCGACTGGGCTGATGATCATAGCCAGGAACTACCTGGATGTCTACCCCTACGACAAGTGGAATGCCAAGGTCATCCCAACCTTTGAGCAGGGCCAGACCTTTGAACCCACATCCATAGAGGTAGGGGAATGTAGTGGTTATTATTTCATCTGTTTTATGGCATAGTACTACTTCTCAGTGGGATATTTATGTATTGTGTGTTCCAAAATGCAGCAGTGGCATGAGCTGAATTAATGAATAGAAGGAATAGGATTCACAGATTGTGGGATTAGACCAAATGACAGTGTGTGAGGTGTCCATGGCTCTGTTTTTACAAAGAATTGTGTTTGATTGAATTTTTAGTCCTTCAATAATTTGATCCAAATTATGGATATATATCCATATTATGAAGAAATAATACCTAAAGTAAAGTAGTTCGCTAAAGGAGACAATGTTTTCATTTGTAAACATCACATTTGAACTTTAGCTGATGGGAATCAAAATGAAAAAGGGTCACCAGCCATGCGTAAAGTCATTCTTACCTTAAGAACAGCTTGGTGAAACACCCCCAGGTCATGATTGAGTTAACATATATTGCTGGTCCACCTTCTCCTCAGATGGCGGACGGACAGACACAGCCACCTCCCCTCCTCACAGAAGCAGACCTGATTGCTCTTATGGATAAACATGGCATTGGTGAGTTCAGCGAGCCGCAATGAACAGGGGCACAGGTCTTGGAATCTGAAGATTTAGTTAACACTCAAATTATAAAGCTGTGGTCACTGTAAGCCTAAAACATTCAACTGATCAGTGAAAGCTTGAGAAAGACAAGGTCCGGTAGTAAAAAGGAAGCAGACCTGATTACTCTTATGGATAAACATGGTTGTTTTTTTAACAACCTATATGAACTGCTAAAGGGGGAAACATCTTTTTCATTGTTAATGCTTTGCAATCTTTGCAATCTGAAAATTGAGTTGATACTCAAATTAGAAAGCTGTGGTCGATATGAGCATAAAAACATCAAGTGATCGGCTTGAGAAAGCTTGAGAAAAAGGAATTCTGGTAAGAAGAGAGAAGTAGACCTGATTGCTCTTATGGACAAGCATGGCATCGGTGAGTTCAACAAGCCATAATGATAATGGCACAAAATTTGCCATGTAAAGATTTAGTTAACATTTGAATAAGAAAGATGTTGTCAATACGAGCATAAAACATTCAACTTCTCAGTGAAAGCTTGAGAAAGATGAGTTCTGGTAGTATGCAGGAAGCAGACCTTGTTTCTTCAACAACCTATATGACCTGCTAAAGGGGGAAACATCTTTTTTAATTGTTAACGCTTTCTTCTCTCTCTCTTGCAGGCACTGACGCTACCCATGCCGAACACATAGAAAAGGTCAAGTCTCGTCTTTATGTGGGGGTGCGGCCTGACGGGCGGTTCGTCCCTGGAGAGCTGGGCATGGGACTGGTTGAGGGGTACGATAACATGGGATATGAGCTCTCTAAACCAGACCTCAGGGCTGAACTGGAGGCAGATCTCAAGAGGTAGGTGCTAAAGGTGTGAGCATGGGAGTGGTGGAGGGGTGGTGGAGGGGTGGTGGAGGGGTGGTGGAGGGGTGGTGGAGGGGTATGGTAACATGGGCTATGAGCTCTCTAAACCAGACCTCAGGGCTGAGCTGGAGGCAGATCTTAAGAGGTAGGTGCTGAAGGGATGAGCATGGGAGTTGTGGAGGGGTGGTGGAGGGGTACGGTAACGTGGGATATGAGCTCTCTAAACCAGACCTCAGAGCTGAGCTGGAGGCAGATCTCAAGAGGTAGGTGCTGAAGGGGTGAGCATGGGACTGGTGGAGGGGTGGTGGAGGGGTGGTGGAGGGGTACGGTAACGTGGGCTATGAGCTCTCCAAACCTGACCTCAGGGCTGAGCTAGAAGCAGATCTCAAGAGGTAGGTGCTGAAGGGATGAGCATGGGACTGGTGGAGGGGTGGTGGAGGGGTACGATAACATGGGCTATGAGCTCTCTAAACCAGACCTCAGGGCTGAGCTTGAGGCTGATCTCAAGAGGTAGGTGGTGGAGGGATGAGCATGGGGGTTGTGGAGGGGTGGTGGAGGGGAGGTGGAGGGGTAAGGTAACGTGGGCTATGAGCTCTCCAAACCTGACCTCAGGGCTGAGCTAGAAGCAGATCTCAAGAAGTAGGTGCTGAAGGGATGAGCATGGGGGTTGTGGAGGGATGGTGGAGGGGTACAATAAGATAGGCTATGAGCTCTCTAAACCTGACCTCAGGGCTGAGCTAGAAGCAGATCTCAAGAGGTAGGTGCTGAAGGTGTGAGCATGGGGCTGGTGGAGGGGCGGTGGAGGGGTACGGTAACGTGGGCTATGAGCTCTCCAAACCTGACCTCAGGGCTGAGCTGGAAGCAGATCTCAAGAAGTAGGTGCTGAAGGGATGAGCATGGGACTGGTGGAGGGGTGGTGGAGGGGTGGTGGAGGGGTGGTGGAGGGGTGGTGGAGGGGTGGTGGAGGGGTATAGTAAGATGGGCTATGAGCTCTCTAAACAGACCTCAGGGCTGAGCTAGAAGCAGATCTCAAGAGGTAGGTGCTTAAGGTGTGAGCATGTGACTGGTGGAGGGGTGGTGGAGGGGTGGTGGAGGGGTGGTCGAGGGGTACGATAATATGGGTTATGAGCTCTCTAAACCAGACCTCAGGGCTGAGCTGGAGGCAGATCTCAAGAGGTAGGTGCTGAAGGGTTGAGCATGGGGGTTGTTTAGGGGTGGTGGAGGGGTACGATAACATGGGATATGAGCTCTCTAAACCAGACCTCAGGGCTGAGCTGGAGGCAGATCTCAAGAGGTAGGTGCTGAAGCTGTGAGCATGGGGGTTGTGGAGGGGTGGTGGAGGGGTACGGTAACATGGGATATGAGCTCTCCAAACCTGACCTCAGGGCTGAGCTGGAGGCAGATCTCAAGAGGTAGGTGCTGAAGGGATGAGCATGGGGGTTGTGGAGGGGTGGTCGAGGGGTACGATAACATGGGCTATGAGTTCTCTAAACCAGACCTCAGGGCTGAGCTGGAAGCAGATCTCAAGAGGTAGGTGCTGAAGGGATGAGCATGGGACTGGTGGAGGGGTGGTGGAGGGGTACAATAAGATGGGTTATGAGCTCTCCAAACCTGACCTCGGGGCTGAGCTAGAAGCAGATCTCAAGAGGTAGGTGCTGAAGGGGTGAGCATGGGACTGGTGGAGGGGTGGTGGAGGGGTACAATAAGATGGGCTTTGAGCTTTCCAAACCTGACCTCAGGGCTGAGCTGGAGGCAGATCTCAAGAGGTAGGTGCTGAAGGGATGAGCATGGGGGTTGTGGAGGGGTGGTGGAGGGGTACAATAAGATGGGCTATGAGCTCTCTAAACCTGACCTCGGGGCTGAGCTAGAGGCTGATCTCAAGAGGTAGGTGCTGAATGAGGCGAGCATGGAAGTGGTAGAAGGGTGGTGGAGGGATTGTGGAGTGGTGGTGGAGGGGTGGTGACCACCTGATGACCATCTGATGACCACCTGTATAAAAATAGACCACTTGCCTGTAAAGACCACAATTTGTTTTTCCCTTTATAAATGCTTCATACCGAACCTGTATGAAAGTAAAATGTACATGTCCAACTCTTAATAAAGATCATGATTTCTTGTCTCCAATGACTGGTCTTTTTATACAGGTTTCACTTTATTACGAATTATGGTTATCAATATAATTTTTGCAGGATCTGTGATGGTCAGAAGAATCCTGATGCGGTGCTTGCAGAACAGGTTGTGAAATACAAGGAGGTCTTCATTGAGGCAGCAAGGAAGGTAAGCATCATTGTGATTGTCTGACAGCCTCGCTGCATTTACATGAACATGTGTGGTGCTTTTGAGCCCTTCAAGAAGCTTTGGCCCTCCCATAAAAAAAAAAGTTTAAAAAATAAAAATATGGGGTGTTTTGTGACATGCATACAGGTAATGAGCTTCTTGTGTATAGGGTGATCACCAGAAAATTATTTTATGGGCGGTGAAAAGGGCACAATATCAGAAAGGAGGCACTTTTTTGCAGTCATTACCGCTCTCACAATGATTTTGACCTTTCAAACTTCAAGAAACTTGTACAAAAGAAACCATGTTGGCACCCCAAATATATGTCAGGGAGTGAACTCAAGCTTGCATGCATGGGGTTAGCATAGTTGTGTGCAGGGCTGTCAGAAAATATGTGGTGTGGTGGAAAAAGGCAGAATGTCAGATCAGATTCATTGCTGAATGTGTGATGCACAACTATGCAAGGTACGGTGCTTCGTCAGCAAAAACCATGACTAATCATACAAACACTATTTCCACTTGTGATGTCAGGGTTCCCAGCCCATCAGGGAAATCAAAGAAATCAGGGAAAATGATTTTACTTTTTGCAGTCAAGGAAAAGTCAGGGAATTAGATACAAATGTCTCAAATCAGAGAGAAGTCAGCAAGTTTGGATACGTCCAAAAATCGAAAGCAGTCAGTCAGACTCTGTTTTTTTTTTTATTGAATATCAAATCTAACTAGTTTTACATTACAGTATTTTATACTGCAAATAGTTCACTGCAACAACATAGAAAACATATGAAATGAGTTGAAATAATTATGGTATTTTGAGACTTCATCAGGGAAATATCAGGGAATTTTGTTCTTGAAATGCTGTAAACCCTGGATGTTCAATCATTTTCTGGACTTAAATGACCCATTGGTGCAAATGGCATGTTTTGTAAAGAAGAGCCACCCTGGTTCTGCATAGATATTTTTTTTTCTTCACTTGCTAATGCTGACTATGGTGTGGCTCTCTACATGAGCATACTGTCAAGTTTGCTTGGTCAAGAGGCAGTGTGAACTCTGGTACAGCTCTTATGTGTTTTCACTCCTGTTCAACCCATACCTCGTGTTGGTGTGTCCAGTACACAGTTATTGATTTTTTATTTCCCTTTCAGGCTACCATGCTTGATACAGCACTTGAGCAATACTTGGGACAACCAGCCCAGTCACAAAATGTCACAAGTAAGTCAGTGTTTGAAAGTATTCCATTATCCATGATAATTATACTGATGATCTAACTTTTTTTGTACACCGGAGAGGTATAATCGCCCTCCTCTATGCTTTACCCAAGGAGTTGATTCAGAGCTAAAGGCTAGTTTATATGATTAAATCACAAATAAATCATTAGGTCCTCATTTATTTCACCTTTGTTGAGAGGGACAAGCATGAGCAAAATGCCTTTTCTGAGGGTGAACACACCTGGGCCATGTTGCATATATGTTGTCAACTATTGTAATTTACCATTGATGGTATCTGCCTTAGCAACAGCAGCAAAGCTTAAAGGCCATTGGCTACTACCATGGTAGTTGCTATTAATGGTTACTTACAACAATTGAAAAAATAAATGCAACATTTCCCTGGTCTGGCTTGAACCCAGGATTTTTTTTTTCATAATCATACTTTATATTGATTCTGTTTCAAGCTTTGGCTGTGACAGCGCCTGCCATTGTACGTCAGTGCCCACAGTGCAGCCAGCCGATGTCCCTGAAGGAGCGGAAAGCTGGCGGCTGGATGGTCAGCTGTATGGGCTACCCAGGATGCAAAGCGGCCGTCTGGTTCCCCGAAGCCTTAGAGTCTGCCGAAGTCTCTGACACAGTCTGTCAGACAGTGAGTAGCTTTGTCTGCTTCATTTATATCTGGTCAAATCTGTATTGGTTTGTTTGATGACACAGCTTGTCTATTTGAGGTGGATTTGTTCATTACACATACATTTTTCAATTACCTTGTGAGACTTTTGCCTACTGGCTGTAAACTTCTCAGATGAAGGTTGGAAACATGGGTCCTCTTTTGAAGGATCCATCTTGGGTTAGTTTTTCTTTTTGTCGCAAGCATTCAGAAATATAGTTTTATATTTTTTGCTTACTATATTTGTGTGTCTATCTGTGTGTCTCCTATTAATATCCTGTCTGTTTGTTGTTCTCATCTTTGTATTTTCTTTATTCCGTTCTTTCCGTGTCCATTTTTAATCCACTCTCCCTCATCTGTACCCCTCCCCCATGTCCTTCCAGTGTCGTCCAAGTCCAGTCCAGAAGATAAACTTCAAGTTCAAGCGAGGAGCTGTTCCGGCAATGATGCCCCTAGAGTGAGTATTCACTCGGTAACATAAGAAATTTCTCTACATCATTAATGGAGCATGCTGTGCATTGATAAACACACAATTGCACTCCTCTTGAGTTTGTGGTTGGTGAAATTTTCTTGAATGTAACATCGCTACATCTATGTGGCAAAGCAACTTTACGCATCTATTCTCTAAATTAAAGAGAAATCTATCTAGCTTTCCATAAAAGCCTCCCATAGTTACTGATTCTCACTGTAAAAGTGATTTTCAATTATTTGTTTGTATTGTCAGCAGACAGTGAAATATCTTAGACATGTTTTGTATGACATCAAAGGGAATGGCCATTGAGAAGAATAAATATGTTGTAACTTTGTTATGTCAATATGAAAAAAGACTAGCAGGAAATCAAAAAAAGCGGAAGGTTTGGTGAAGAAAAGGATAAGAAGATCAAAGGGGGGTGGGCTGATGAAAATGAGGAAGGAGTAAACCATTGTTTTTGCATTGATTTGATTGAAGGTATGAAGGCTGTATCGGAGGCTGTGACTCGACTCTGCAAGAAGTGCTGAACCTAAATCTGATTTATCTCAGACCCAGAGACCAGTCAAACACAGGTGAATATTGCCTCTGCCATCATTACCATCATCACCATCATTATCATAATCGTCACCATCACTATTGCTATGATCATCATCATCAACTTGCCATTACTAACACCATCACCATCACTGTCATCATTTATCATTATTTATCATTATTTATCATCATGTATCATCATTTATCATCATTTATCATCATTATCATCATTTATCATCATTTAGCGTCATTAACATCATTATTATCAACACCATCATCATCAACATTGTCATCGTCATTGTCACCATGAGTATTGCCATCTTCAGCAATATTATCATCACTATTTCCATTCCTGTCATCATCTGCATCATCATCACCATGATCATCTCCATTATCATCATCACCTTCATCTCTATCATCTTCGCCATCAAATAACTCTCATAATTATGACAGTCATCACCTTCGTCATTACTGTCTTCATCCACCACAGCCCCTCCCCACCACAGCCCCTCCCCACCCCAACGACACCACCCCAACCATCTCTATCCTTACCATTAGCTTGATCTTTGCTGTAGTTATTGAGTTCACCCGACCATCAATAATATGTTAAGTTCATGACTGCTCTTGCAATTTTACATTTTTTAAGTATTATTTGTGTTCATGGTTCTTTCCCAACTCCAGGCCCCAGTAGAACACAACCCTCAACAAACACTAACTGGGTGAGCAGGGGAGGGGGAGGAGGAGGAGGAGGGGGAGGAAGGGGTGGAGGAGGGACAGGAGGGGGTGGAAATGCCCCTAGGGGTGGCAGGGGGGCAGGCCCCCAAAGACGGTCATTCGGAGATGGAGAGGATGATGAAGCAAGCCATTGGTTCAACTCTGGGAGTGGAGCATCAAGCGGAGTGTCAATGTCTCGGAGCGGAGGAGGGGGGAGAGGGGAAGGAGGGAGAGGAGGAGGAGGAGGATGGAATAATAACACATCGTCTTCCAGATCATTCTCTACGTCATCATCAACCAATAACTCAAGAGCTCCTCTCTCTCAAATTTCTTCAAGGTGAGACTTATAGCATTATAATGCACTGTATTAACATTCTCATTTTTTTCTTCTCCTTTTTCTATTTTTCTTCTCTTTTTTCTCTTGACATCTTATCTGTCTTGTTCTCATTAAAAATAGTTATGTAGTCCTTATTATTATGAGATATCAATGTAACAACTATGTTTCACTCAAACCAAGGAAATCTATACAATACAAGCTCAGCTTTTTAATAAGTTCCACCATATTTTATTCCAAACTCTGTCTCCTCTTATTTCCAACATATCATCTTAAGCTCATACAAGGAATGAATGTACCTTGTGTTGAATTTACGTTGAATTCAGTGTAATCTGTTCATTGCACTGTTCTGTAATATGATTTTGTATGAAATAAAACTAAACTGAAAACTGAAGCATGATACACCATTTTTTTTATTTTGAGCAACAAGTTCAGAGGTGGGTTCCTCCTCACATGAAACTGGAGATCACCCTACAAATGACTCAACACCCTGATGCCTACTCTGCCCCACTCTGAGAAAAGGAAGCAAGTGACAAATCACTCAAATCTGGGTTATTGGTATTCTTAGGTTGTACCCAGCATTCCTTACATACGGCCAAAATCTGGACAAGAAATATTCATCTTGTTGCGAGATATTCAATCTAACATGATGTGGTGTTGCACTGATACCAATGCAAGTGACAGACATTTTACTCATTTACAAGAAAAGTATCTTTTGTTAGTTGCTTCCTTTTGTCAGAGTAGGGCAGTACTGTGCCATTTATTCTTTCTGTGCCACACGTGTATCTTAACACCAGTAAAACACACAAATCCCATTGAGAATCAATTCTCCCTATCGCATATAGCTCTCCGAATCTGAGCGTGTGTGGCGCTCTAATTTTTATGCCTCCGCCACGAAGTGGCCGGAGGCATTATGTTTTCGGGTTGTCCGTCCGTCCGTCCGTCCGTCCGTACGTCCGTCCCGAATCCGTTTAGGCAATATCTCGAGAGCCGTTTACCAGATTTGCTTCAAACTTGGTACATATGTGTATTGCATGAAACCAATGAAGTGTGTAAAATAGGGGTCAATTCTGGTAGAGGTCAAAGGTCAAAGGTCAATGAACTTTGTGAAAAATTGCCCCAAATTGACCTTTTTCACAATAAAGCTAAATCCGAGGATGCAATTCTCATGTAACATGGTACAAAGATGGATCATTACTTGGGAATAGACTGGTGACATTTTTGATAAAACTCCTGAAAGTTCAGAGGTCAAAGGTCAATGAACTTTGCCAAAATTGGCTAAAAACTGCCCCAAGCTTTATATTTTTCACAATAAATCAAAATCCAAGGATGCAATTCTCATGAAACATGGTACACAGATGGATCACTACTTGGGAATAGACTGGTGACATTTTTGATAAAATTCCTGAAAGTTCAGAGGTCAAAGGTCAATGAACTTTGCCAAAATTGGCCAAAAACTGCCCCAAACTTTATATTTTTTACCATAAAACCAAATCCAAATATGCAATTCTCATGAAACGCGGTACTAAGATGGAACACTACTTGGGGATTGACTGATGACATTTTTTTGGTGAAATTCCTGGAAGGCCAGAGGTCAAAGATCAATGAACTTTGCAACAATTTGCTAAAAATTGGCCCCAAATTGATATTTTTCACAATAAACCCAAATCCAATGGGTCAATTCTAGCGGAACATGGTACAGACATGTATCACTTCTTGGAGGTAGATTAATGAAAGTTTGGGTAAAATTCCTGAAAGGTCAAAGGTCAATGAACTTTGCCAAAAATTAGCTAAAAATTGAGCCCAAAGTGATATTTTTCAAAATAAATAAAGATCCAATTGTGCAATACCAACCAAACATGGTGCACAGATGGATCACTACTTGGGGGTAGACTGATGATATTTTTGGTGAAATTTCTCAAAGGTCAGAGGTCAAATGTCAATGAAATTTGCCAAAATTGGCCAAAAATTGGCCAAAATTTGATATTTTTCACATTGAATACAAATCTAATGGTTCAATTTAAACCAAACATGGTACAGAGATGTATCACTTCATGGAGGTAGACTGGTGAAAGTGGGTAAAATTTCTGACAGGTCAAAGGTCAATGAACTTTACCCCAAAATTGGCTAATTTTAAACAAACTTGATACAAGGATGGATTTAGATGGACTGATTAGATTGGAAATCAAAGAAGTAGGAGGTTAAAGGTCAATTTACATTGCCAAACTTGGCTAAACATGGAAAAACAGAATATTATATTTTCATTTCACAAAGGAATTATATGGTTCATTGCCCACCAAACAGGTTTTCTGAGAATAAATCTAAATAGAGCTCGCAAAGAGGCGGAGGCATATTTATCGACTGCGCGGCAGTCGAATTGCTCTAGTTTTACCTTTAATTCTTGGGATATGAACTTCCGGTTCACGAACATTCTATAGCCATCGCCTTGCTTGTGTCTTTTCATTCTTTCATTATTCCGTCCAATCAATGTTGAGGTAGGCAAAAACATCGCCATGAGTGATTGATGGTATTTTTTTCAAGTCCTTCGTTCATATAACAACCCTTCCATTTTAATATTACAAGTTTTACGAGGGTCAAAATTACAGATTCTGTGTGTTATTGCATGAATTGAATACGTACCACACTCTTGCCGGAAGTATAAGTCCCAAGAGCAATCAATCAGACATCGGAATCGCAAGGTGATGTCGCTTGATATCGAATAGTGTAGTACACAAATGGGTTTAACAGTGTATCCAAAAGGCTGATCTCATTCTAGAGCACACTCATATAATCAACGCAGGTTATAAGGTATGTGGCAGATGTCTGGGTAGAAGGTAATCTAGCTAGGACAAACTGTTTGATCCACTACTGCAGACAACTTGGACACAGCTTCTAGTATAATGATACATTAGAACCAAACTGGGAATTTGTTTTCACCAAGGGTCTACATGAAAAATATTGGCCTTGATTCTTGTCATATTGAAGATATGGCAAAGTTGCCTAGAGCCTAGATGGTATTCCTGAAGTAATTTTGTTTGTAAATGAAAGCATTAAGATAATCTCTATTTAGGAACTCTTTATAATTGAGATTCAATATTCAATATTCAATATTCAATATGTTCAGGAATCAACGGAAATATATGTGTAGCGTTATTGTTATGTTTTCTCCCTTCAAAATGAATAAGGAGTATGTCTGTTCCCTCTGTCTTTCCTTGTCCTTTTTTGCGCTCCTAGAAATCTGCCGGGAGGAGGGAACTCTGCTGGCACCAATGCTGTGGTCTGTAGCTGTGGCAAGGATGCTGTTCAACTCACGGTCAGGAAAGAAGGACCCAACCAAGGTAACTAGTAGCTTCTGTCTGGTGCTCATTCATTGGTCTTTAACCTGTATTTTTAAAAAAATTGTCATCATTTCCATTAAAAAAATGTGGTATACTTAATACCCTAGCACTAAGTTAGATGAAGATGTCCTAGAAAGAGCAAAGTCATCCTGAAAGTTACTTCAAACAATTGCCACAAGACAGTTAAGTTTCCTAGGCCACACTCTTCGAAAGAATGCTCTTGACAAAGTTGCCCTTACTGGTGCTGTTCAGGGACGTAGGTCAAGATGATGACAGAGGCTGACTTTCCTCTCTTGGCTTAGAGATGCCACTGGCACAAGGCCCTCGATATCATACGCCACTGCTAGCAAAAAGGGGAATTTATTCTGATATGCAAGGTCAGATTCTGACAAGGTACTCCCAATTGATTGAAGTTAAATGATGAAAGATAATTGGCTGTGCTCATGGTAGGTCTTGATGTTTGGGAGGCACACTGCAAAAATTATCATCATAAATTGTTGTCAGAATAGCAGCTATCCAGGATGAAGTTAGATTTGAACTTCAGTTTCTTTCAGAATACTGTCCTAGTTATTTAGAATATATAAAAGAAGAGATACCAAGAATATCTTTTTGGGTTTTGCAGGAAGACAGTTCTTCAAGTGTCAGGCAGGCAGCTGCAATTTCTTCCTGTGGTCGGACGAAAACACCTCGGAGAACGAGACGTCAGGGTTGGGCAGTGCTTCCACTTGGAATAACTCAGGTCCCTCATTTGGCAATAACCAGAACTCCCCTCTTTCCATGGGGAATGGAATGTCCAACAGACTTGGTGGGCGTGGAGGAGATGGGGATCAGGGCTCTTCCACTAATGTATGGGGTGATGTCCTATGTCAGTGCAATTCAGCTGCAGTGAAGTGAGTCCTGCTAGACAAGTTTATGACATTCTTTCATGAAATTGGTTTATTGTTGCTCAGTACTATCTTACTTTTCTTTGTAATTTCAACTATTAAATTCTGGGTTTGGTGGCATGTGTTATTTATGACAATATTCTGTTGGTACTTTTCAGAACAACCCTCAATAAAAACCTTGTTTCCTTGTTGTGCTCTCATTATGCATAAAGCACATAAACTGGCAGCAATGGGATGCTAGTATACAATAATTAAATCTAGTTGATTCTCAATTCAATTTCCTGCTATGCTTTCATCATGTATACAGAGCTACCAAGTCTCCCTTATTTCGCAGGAGACTCCCCGAAAGTAGACCAATAATACTGGATTTCCTCACATCATCCAATCTCTCAGGTTATTGTCTATGTTTTTACACTATGCTGTATACACTTGATAGACATCTCCCTGTTTTCTGATGAAATTCACCAAAGTCTTCTATATTGTTGGATGTTAATGTTGGTAGATCTGTGTATACAGTACAGAAGTACTTGCACTAAAATATGCTAATTTGCGGTACATTTTTCTCTCATTTTGTCTCCTCACTCTGCCGCCCTGGTCACGCTTGTCAGACGTACGGTGCAGAAAGAGGGAGCAAACAAGGGGCGTGAGTTCTATGTGTGCGGCAAGCCAAGAGACCAGCAGTGCAAGCTGTTCCAGTGGGCTGACGAGGAGCCTAGGGGAGGAGGAGGGGGGCGAGGAGGGGGTGCTGGGGGCTACCGTGGAGGATCAAGCTTTGGGGGAGGTATGGAAACTCAACTCACACAGAAAAGCTGCTTTTGTGATGTGTTCACAATTTTGTCTTATTCCATTCACTTGTTTCTAGTGATATGGTCTCAATAGATATCATGTACTCTGTAGCTGTTAGTTGTCACTCTGCAAGAAATGTATCTTAATTTTGAACTTGAAGTTGACATTTTTACATTTTCCTGGGTTCAAACAAGTTTTTTTTCTGGTTTCCAATTGATTTGACTTATGCACAGATAAATTCTTACCCATTTGCGTGTGTTTACTTGTGTCGTATCCAAAGAACGTCTGAATTGAATTTACATGAAAGGGGGTACTCGTACGCACTCAATTGAAATCATTCTTATTAATTGGCGTGTCTTTATTTATGTCATATCTGAGGAAAAGCTGAATTATGTTTAAGGTACTTGAAATCTGGTACTCTTGCATGCTCAATTGAAATGATTAACATACATGTACCTGTTTTTAGGCTTGTTTTTAAGCATGTCTTTATTTGTGTCATATCTAAAAGGAATATCTGAAATACTTTTAGAGTACTTGAAATTTGGTACTTTTACCCACTCAATTCAAATGCTTACAATTTCTGGCTTTGTTTTACTTTTCTGTTTGTCTTGATGTGGACCATTCTAGGGGGAAGAGATGGCCAGGCGAGGAATTGGTCCAAACCCCAAGGAGGAGGGCGAGGGGGAGGAAGGGGCGGAGGAGCGGGAGGAGGAGGAGGAGGAGGACAGGGGAAGAGGAGAAAACCTACCTGCAGCATATGCCACCAAGAAGGTAATCACTTTAACCCTTCCCGTGCCAGACAAAATGCTGCTCTATGGGATTTGTGTGCATTACTGGTGACAAAATGCTCCCGTGGCACATGGAGAATTAAAGGAATAGTCCACCCTGAAATTAGATTGGTTTCAATAAAAGCAGAAACATGAAAGAAATATATTAGCGAAGGTTTGATGAAAATCCATTAAAGGATAAAAAAGTTATGATGTTTAAAAATTTTGAGTTTGTGCTTCATTTTCGGGGTGCTCTGACTCCCATATGTTATGTGCAATTTTTTTTTGGAATTGTGCATTTTCTCAAAAAGATTTACCTGTGCATTGTTTGATACATCATTAGAAACATGTTTTTACGCACAAACCTGTACGAAAAAAAATATTGTTTTCAAAAACAGAAAGAGTGCATTTTATGTAATTAAACTGTACACAACATATGGGAGAGTGCCTCGTACGTGACGTCACAAAATCAAAATTTCAAAACCTTGTAACTTTTGTTGTCCTTTGACAGAATTTTCATCAAACCTTCACTTTGACGGGGGGGGGGGGGGGGGGGGCATTTTAACCCCCCCCCTAATATTTCGGCTACGGAACGCTGGATCGACGCGAAATTTTGCACGGAGATAAAGGAACATGTTAGGAGCATGGCTCCATATTTTGTTTTTATCAAATTTTGTGGAAATTGTGATTTATGCAAATTCGATTTCATATTTTTCAAATTTCTTTACATTTCATTGAAAAAAAAGATTACATTAAGGTCAAACTTTCTGTTGAAATCCTGAGTAGCATAATCAACAATTTCATGTGAGAAAACTTTGAAATTACAAATCAATTCTTATGTATTTTATTGTTTTTTTTAAATTTCTCATGTATTCTATTGTTTTTTCCAAATTCTTTTCTTGATTTTTATTATTCTTTTTGCTTCAGATATGCATTTTTATAAATTTCAAGAACAATGTGATCAAGCAAAAGGCCTAGAAGGTACAATTGACAATGATATAGACCAGTGTAGGAATAACAGTATTTTGTACACAAACCTATGCAAAATCTCATTTTTTGTCAGATTTTGGTCTGACATGCAATTACATAATGTTGCGTAATCTCTGAATGGAATGTCTGATTTTTTCAAATTTGGTGTCAAAAGTTGCGAGACACTTCAAAAAGAAAAAGTCATGAAAAGGCATGTTGCGATGTTTAGCAGTTGCGAGTCAGTCATTTTGACCCCCCCCCCCCTTCCCCCCCCAGTCAGTATAGGGTCAAGGGGATGTTCCTCCCAGAATTTGCCATCCAGGGAGTTACCAGAAATGGAGCGCTTTGTGACGTTGCCTTAGTGTAGTACCAGCTGGCATTTTTGTCTATAAAGGGACTCTATTCCTACACTTAAGTGAAAAGAGCAGCACCATTTGACCATTCCAGCATTTTCATGTCTAGTTGCTTTAAGAGCAACAAGATGTGTAAATTCTAAAGCTGTTGGGCTATTGGGCCTATTGATCTTTCAACAAGGCAGACCCACTAGCTATTGAATTTGCACATCCTGTTGGTCTTACATCTACTGAACATGATGATGCTGGACTGGTCAAATGGCACTGCTCTTTTTCAAATCATGTATTAATAACATTCCTGTTATCAGACCTATTGTGCACCATTTTTCATTCTTGATAAGGGGCAAATATTTTTTGCCTCAAAAAAAAATTATCCCTCATAGATTACTATTTCAAGGCTTGAATTCCCCATCACTCCCATTTTATTTCTCGAAGCTTGTAGATGAAATGATGTGATTATCGACTGACTTAAAAAACTCATTTTTGCAATTGTTCCTCATCAAGGTCACACCAAGAGATCGTGCCCACAGAAATGATTCCATCGCTCTCGGAGCTAGGAGGGAGAAGATTGCTTCATTGTGGCCAAATTGACGGATGACCAGCACCAAGAAATACCAGAATACATGGAGGTGCCGTGAACGGCCAGGCATTTTTTTCAAATTTGCAATTGGTCGCAAACCTTTTATGTTACGGGGCCCTGGACGTTTGCTTTGTTGCAATTTTTTCTTTAAAACAAAAGACAAAGTCTGTTCTTCATAGGAATAATAGGAAAGAAGGGAGAACTTGGATCCTGACCTTGGGTTCTTTGCCTTAAAGGGATAGTTCACCCCGAAATTATTTTGGTTTAAATAAAAGGAGACTTTATACAGCAGACTATGCACAACTCTATGCAAATAAAATAGATCTAATGTCAAGAGTACACATTAAAATATTTGTGTTTTGTCATTCTGGACATGGGATGAAGAATGGTACTTAATTGATGAAGACTAATTGATAGCCGGTATATGTCAAGAATAAATATGCCATTGTTTTATGTCGTTTCATCCACTCGTATCTCACTTATACAACAACTCGATCAAGAAATGCTTGACCAAATATCATTAAAGTTTGTACAATGATGGAATATGAACATTTAACTAATACTATTTGATGGAACTATTACATTTCTCCATGAATTTTTAAAGTAGACATTAACTGTTTAAAAATAAGTATTGAATATGATAAAGAAACCTGGAGCACTTTAATATAGATGGGCATTCATGTAGCTAACAGACAAAGCTAACAGACATCTAAACTGGGAAAGCCTAGAGAAGGAAATTCAACTTTGCATTTGACAGAGTGCACATATAACTAGCCTATGTGGTAGTCTGTATGTTGTATGCTTAGGTGAATGTAATTTTACATAGTTATGTACTTTTTTTGCCACTGAAGAGCAGATGCATTGGAAAATGTCTACATGTGAAATACAGAAGGACTTGAAAAGCCCCAGATTGATTTTCATTCTAATGAAGTAGTCAAATGCCAACTGGAATATTTTTATATATTCCCCTCCCCAGGGACTTATATTGCAAGTTCAAAAGTTTACATTCTACCTACGTATTGGCCGGAGGCATTATGTTTTTGGGTTGTCCATCCGTCCGTCCCGAAACCATTTCCGCAATATATTGAGAAGCTTTCATCAGATTTGCCGCAAACTTGGAACGTGTGTGCATTGATTGACACCAATGAACTGCGTAAAATAGGGGTCAATTCTGATTGAGGTCAAAGATCTAAGGTCAATGAACTTTGTAAAAAGTGCCAAAAATGGATGGTTGTCACAATATATCCAAATCCAATGATGCAATTCCAACCCAACGTGGTACAAAGATTGATCACTTTGCCAAAATTGGCTACAAAAAATTACCCCAAAATCTATGTTTCTCATAATAAATCCAAATCCAATTCCATTCAAATATGGTATGATGGATCACTGTGTGGAGGTAGACTGATGTAATTTGGGGGGAAATTCCTGAAAGGTTAATGAACTTCACCAAAAAGTGGCTATAAATTGGTAATCTTTTTTTTCCAAAATAACTGAATTGAATAATCCAATCTCAAACAAACCTGAAGCAAGGATGGATGACTACATTTAGAAAGACCTGTTAGATTAGAAGTCAAAGAAGTAAGAGTTTAAAGGTTAATGAACATTGCCAAACTTGGCTAAACATGAACCCATTTTTTGTGCAAATACTAGAAATTGAATGGTTCAAGTTCACATAGGAATGCAGTCAGGTACATTGTCGATCAAACACAAGTTTTCTGAGGAGATGTTCAATGTCAACCACATGAATATAACCAAAGGAGCGGAGGCATATTTTATCCACTGCGTGGCAGTCGAATTGCTTTAGTTTCAAGCATGCTTCTCATGTTTATCTTTATTGATAATTGTAATCACGGGAATGAGAAATTACTTTATATTTGTTTTGTCAAAGTGTATGTAAACCTCTTACAAAGTACCTTTACAAATAATGTCAAAACTACTATGCTTTACATATAAAATTTATGTGCATTAGGAACAGTTGAAGATTTGTTATAGAAATAAATGTGCCTAAAAATGCATTGCCAGAAATCTTTTATTTGCTATAAAACGATACATTGTGCATACATGACTGTGGAAATGGGGTATGAACTGTATAGACACTTTTTTTTATAACCAATTATAAGGAAACAAATATATTGTTTAATGTATCACACACTGTGCTGAAGCAGTCATCTGTTATTCATATTTAAAGAAAATACATTTTTGGAACATTTTTCCCCTCTCTCTGACTTGATGACCAGAGTAAGTAAATTTTGAGATTGACAAAGTGTATGATTCTCGTTGAAACGGTCAAATTGTTTCATGAAGGTGAAAGCATTGTTTATAATATTTTAAATACAAGTTTACAGTTGATGTATAAATACATTAGATTTCTATTATTGAACTTGAAAATTAAAGTGGAATGCTTGCTAATTACATTTATATATACATGTAGTTAATTCTCTTGAGCAGAAGTAGTTCATCTTGTATGCTGATGTTAGTCAAGAAAGTCATAATTTCCACCGCTTAACGGGATAATCTACTTGACTTTCATTTGGTCTCAATAGAAGCAGAAACAAAAAAGAAACATACAAGTGAAGGTTTGATGAAATCCATCAAAGGATAAGGAAGTTGTGATCTTTTCAAAGTTCGATTTTGTGCACACAACACATGCGAGGTGTTCTCCACATGTTGTCTGCTGTTATGATTCTATAAATCGCTCTTTTTCTGTATTTGATGTGGGAAAACAATTTTTTTCATAGATGTAAAAATAATGTGTTTCTATTGATGTATCAAAATCCTTTTGAGAAAATCAGTTGCAACTTTCTTATCCTTTGACAGATTTTCAAAAAACCTACACTAATATGTTTCTACATGTATCATGTTTCTGCTTTTATTAAATCAACTTAATTTCAGGTTGGATAATCCCTTTAACATATGTATCTACCAAGCCTACAGGTCAAATATTACATATCAAATATTAAGATATTTAAAGTACCAGGATTTAATCTGTGTACTGCCACACTTACTTACTGAGAGACTTTTGAAAACTAATGTAAATGCTGCCATTCAATAATGACAAGTTTGAATTGGAGTAATGATGTTCAGCAATGGGTGATAACCTTACTTGTACATTAATAGGAGGAACAGTATATAGCACCCATGACATTTTTTATTGGTGTATATTACTACTAGGTGTTAAAAGAAACCTTTTGCCACTTATTTTGAAAAACAAACATAAATTACAACTCTGATGATGCCGACATATCATAAAGTCAAGTGATGTCAATTTTTTTTAGAATCAGCTTTTGTGACCTATCATTAATTATTTTTCTTGTAGTAATCCTGTGAATATTTAATGAGATTTTCACTTTTGGACAAGTTTGGATCTAAAAATGTGTGTGTATCAGATAATTTATTGAGAACACAACAATGGCCATTGTGCATCACACATGCCAACCCACAACTTCTATTCTGCCAGAAGCATTATGCATTATTAATGACATTGTGATTTGCTAATTGAAAGGTGTGATCAACATACAATGTTCTTAATTATCTGATACAAACAAATTTTTAGGTCCAAATTTGTCCAATCTTAAAAATCTCATTAAATATTCCAAGGGCTATTACAAATACATAATTTCATGAAATGTCATGAAATTTAAAAAGAAAACTCAGAAAATTTACATCCTTTAATTGATTTCATGATGTGTCAATTTCAGCTTAATTTGAGTTGTATTTTTTTTTTAAGTGTTAATCTTTTTTTAACACCTAGTACTTTAAAACATGTGAAGTCATCATGATGATAATGATATTGCAACATGAGAACATAAGAAGAGTATTAGAGCATAAGAAAATTTAGAGAACATCTAATTAATTATCATGAATACATAATTCTGGGATGAGATAAAACATTGAATAAAAAAACAAATTGGGACATAATAAAATACTGTACATGTTTTGTCTAAGAAATATATCCATATATCCATTCATCCAATGGATGAATGAGAGATAAATTTAGAATGCAGGGCAAGAACATCAAATATTTATTGAAAAACAGACAGAAAATTATTGAAAGAATCACACTGTAAATCATGTTTGGTTGTACAGTGTACTATATGGATAGATCTACATTTTTTGACCATACACCATTGAGCTGTAATTGTATACGATTTCAGTTGCAAGTAATGTGTGTCACCATTGGAGATGTACGTACTTTCACGTATTTTTTTTTGTGCCGTAATGGGTTGTAACGTATACATAATTAAATGCGGTTACTTTTCAGAATGAGCAAAAGAAAACCAGCTTCCCCAGGTGAGGATCGAACTCACAACCTCCGCATGCCTACAGCGTAGCCAGACGGCGCTGGGTACTGTCTATAAGTACAGCGCGCTAACCTATTGCGCCACTGGGGACGGTTGGCTCTCGGATGGTAAAATTGGACATGATTCCGGGAGACGGAGGCGCTCGGGTGGTTCTGTAATTTCGCCATATTTTGGTTTGATGTAGGATATTTCTAAATTAAAACGACACTTATAGGTTTTATGAACATATATTCAGCCTTGTTCGGCATTCCTTGTCCATAATCACACATATTAAATGAATTGACGATAGCTGACCTTGACGTCCATGTTAATTCAGGTTTTACAGATTGCAATGATCTACTTTTGGGGGGTTACTTTTTAACTATAAAAATCATATTTCCGCGTTAATTGATAACATTTAATGCAGTTGGTATTTTTTTTAGTAAGAAGATCAATTCGGAAAATGTGTGCTCAATTATTTTGGATGGAAAATTCTCACATTATATTGGAAAGATTCATTACAGAAGAGATAGATCTAATTTCTAACGTGCGTGAGGGATCAACAATCAGATCTAGATATATTTCAATTAATTTCCATACAAAGAATTATTCATGCCTTCAGTTTTGATGGCAGATTTGTACTTGTTTTCTTGTCGGTGCTTGTCGCATGTGTATGAGAAAGGTCTAGTAAAGCAAAGTCTTGTCGGAATGACTTGCTTCCATCCCCAATTTTGTTAGATTTTTACCCACACTGAATGGAATCAACCACTCGGGCTTTGACACTGTTTACGTGTAATTTCTGTAGTTCCTCGGTCTCTTCGTTTCGACGTGATATTTTCTGATACATTTTTACATTTAAGGTAAATTAGTGGATCTTAATGGGTTTTTAGTGCAATGATACTGTCAAATAGACAAGATGAGCTGGTTTAATCAAGCGAGTCTGTCTACTTTCGCTAAGACAGCGCTGTCTACTGCACAAAAATCGATTGATAAAGTGCTCGATATTCAGGATGAAGAGGGGGGTGACACTGGCAGCAAACCCGCCCTGAACGCCGGGGCAGATTCTTCGAGTGCATCGTTGGCGAGCAAGGGAAAAGATGCCACCGATGGGAAGAACAGAACCGGCGGGAAGGTCGCACAGGATCAAGATGAATCAAAACCAGGTAACTTACATGTAGACCTACCAGTACCAGGAGTGGCTCTTCCGCGTGCAAAATGATGTGTGTTTTGTAGTCGATCTCTCTTTAAATGTTTTATTTTACTGGACTAAAACTTCCCCAGTGAGCTGCTTTTGGGATTATTTCTACAACTTGTACAAGGTACAAAGTCACTAGTTAATATTTGTACTTCATCTGACATGACGCGATTTTTCGTATTTTTAATTGTTTTAGCATTGTTTAGGTCCATTTGTTTCTTCAATGAATTGTCAAATATTTCCACATTTTGCCTAACTTTTCCCCAAATCATTTCATTTGATTTAAATATGCCTTTGCCACAAAGTAGCTGGAGGCATTATGTTTTAATGTGTACAATACAAGTATAAAATACACAACAAATAATGCATTCAACCTTCAATGATACGCATTGTTGAACTGAAATAAGCTGGGGTTGGTCTCAGATCTCAAGGGTACGGCCGGCACAGGTAGATGGACCTCATAATGTACCATACTGCTACTTCTAACATGGACAGATTCTTTTTTTTTTGTTTTATATGATTCATGTCTAAAATCAAAATTAAATAGATATTTGATTTGAGTTGAAATTGACTAGTATAAGACAAGTGAGACGTCTTCAAATCTAATGGACAACACAGTGGATGTTAAATCTCACTCTAAATAATGGCCAGTTAACTAACCACAATTTGAAAATAGTCATGTACATTGGTGAATAAAGTACACTACAGCTCAAAGGAATTGGCAAAGGAAAGGGAAAGGGAAGGAGCTGCAGTTTTAAATTGCGGTATATTCTTTCCAGTTCAGCATAAAACATGATGCTTTAGCCTAAAAAGCATCATGTCTCATGCTGAACTGGACAAAATAAACCATGGTTTAAAACCGCTGATTCTTCCCTTTCCCTTTCCTGATGCCAATTCCTTTGAGCTTGAGTGTACATTTTTCTTTCATTATACATTACATCAGAAAATGTAGAATAATTTTAGCCTAAGGCCTAGCCTAAGCCTGTCATAAACTTGATACAGCTATGTTTAAGATTGGTTTTAGTATTTTATAAATCGTGCATGATGTAAAAGTATGATACCGAGGGTGACAATTGTGAATACCTTTAGTTTATGTCTGTATCCTGTTGCATCAAAACTCGTGGTCTCCACACTCTCTGACCATCTTCCCCACCTCACCTTGGTACTACAGTACTAGCTGGTTACCCTGAGGTGGAAATGGCTAGTTGTCATGTCGCCCTCTATTGGCTCACATTAAGTTGACAAGCATTTCATTCTGATGTCATCATCACCATCATCCTAAGCCATCGTCAACCCACCGCAGGGTGAAGGCCTCTCCAAGATAAGACTTATGTCACAAGAATGTCATAATGCCATGATTTAGGGCTCTGAAAATGGTCACCTTTCGTGCAAGAAGATGAAGTGGATCAATGTGATGTCAAACAGGCAGGTTAAAATGAGTGCTTCCCATGAAAATACATTTAGATAGAGATGCTCTAAACTATGCCAAATGTGCTAGGGGACCTGGGTTAACTGAGTCAAAAGACATATTTGGAAATGAATTTATTTGTACTAACATTCATAAAAGGAACACAAATTATGTTATTTTTCATCAATTAATATGCAACACAGTATGATAAAAACAACATTAAGAGAAAGAAAATGGAGGGAGTTGAATATTTATAACATATTTCATAATCATGTAATTTTTTCAGTGACTTATGAAACCTAGTCCTAGAAAAGACAATGTTTGTAAAGAAAATTCCTAGAATATAAAGAAAAACAATTTTCTAGGGTGGGTAGGGAAATTACATATTGGTAGTACTGGTATTTAGAAGCAAAGAAGCATTGAATTTGTAAACATAATATAGATGTATACATCTCATTTTCTTTTTCCCGTCATATTATTTTTGCATCTTCAGAACACTCAAGAACCAAGCCATCTCCATCGGCAAAGTCAAGAAATATTTCGCTTGAAGATGACAGCTTTTTCAGTGCCTTCCTTGAGAGCAGTGAGCCAGCTAAACCAAAGAGGACTACTCCCAGCAAGTCACAACTCCTGCCTAAAGCAGAAGACACTGGGAAGCAGAGTGCTGACAAGCCACCAAAGCTCTCTTCCAGTGGGAAGACCTCAAAGATGAAGAGCAAGTCCTTGCCTGAGGACAGCGACGATTCCGATGAGAAAGAAACCGAAAGGAGAGCAGCAAAGTCTGGGAAGAAGCCGATCGGTTTACGTAGGAGTGAGAACAAAGAGATGAAATCAACTTTGCCATTGCAGCCAGCGCTCCAGCCGTTGCAGCCATTGCATGTTGATGTTGGACCAGTGACACCTCCAGAGCAACCAATCGAAGCAAGAGTTGAGAATGTGGACAAGAGCGAGGATGTGACTAAGGATTCTGAAGTGCCAGATGCTGAGGGTGCTGCAGGGGAAGCTGATATTGTGAAGTCAACAGAGAGTTTCTTGCTGGTCAAATCCACAGACGCAAGAGAGTTTGATGAGGAAGAAGCTTGCGGAACTGACAGACCCCAGGAGCAAAGCACAGAGAGCAGTAACTCCACCAGTACTGTGACAGCGAAAAGCGATAGCCCACCAGCTGATTCTGACATGCCACAGCGCAGGATCAGCAGTGACCTCGAGGTCAAATCTGAATCTGATGAGCAAACATCTGGAAAAAGCGACAGTGATTTTGTTGTTATCAATGAACACACCGCGAGTGAACAATCATCGGTTTATAACTACGACACGAGGGAATCTCCTGAAAACACATCCCCAAAGCATTATTCATCGTCATCAAATGGCAAGCGCAGCCCGACAGACAGTGACTTTAGCATCATCTCTGAAGGTAGATTTAATGATATGCCTGAAGCAGTGCATGCTGGGACATCCAGCCAAGACGTGGGGAGCATCGTGGAGCAGGCCTCCATGGCACTTATCCACCGCGTCTCCCCGTCCTACTCTGCAGACATTGAATCTGAGGACCAAGATGATAAAGCCACTCCCTCCTCAAGCACAGACGAGCTGCCCCAGTCAGGGTCGGAGGAGGGGCATCATGCTAGTAGAGATGAGCACAACTCCACCCCCACCCCACTGGCAGCTGAGAGGCAAGAGGCATCACCAGGACAGGCGGATGAGGAGACACCAAGACCATCAACAGAGGGCAGGCTTGAAGGTGAGTACAATATGAATCAGGGGCGGTATTCCGAAAATCCACAGAGATAAAATTTTTATCTCCCCTAAGATACAATGTCCTTAAAATATTTTATCTTTGGTATTCCGAAAAACATTTTAGGAAGATTTTAACCAATATTAATGAGCGCATGCCCTGCGCTCATATCCCAGAGGCAGCCAGTAATAAACGTCCTTTTATGTCTTTTGCATACATTAACACCATCAAGCTGATGGTGTGATGTCATGAAACTGAAAGGGACATTGCGCATCAATGTCTATCAGTGCGCCTTATTGCATTTGATGCGCACATGAGCAAAAAGTTGAATGCGCGAATTATTTTTGCATGTAATGGTATGGGCCTAGGCGCGTACGTTTGGAGATAAAATTGTTTGGGAGCAGTTTTATCTTTTATCCTAACTTTTTTTCCTAAGTGCATTTCAGAATACCGATTTAGCTCATTTGCATAAAAATTTTATCTCGGAGGCTCATTTACATAAAAATTTTATCTCTAGCTCATTTGAATAAAATTTTTATCTTTTATTGTAAGTTGGCTTTTCGGAATACCAAAAGATAAAATTTTTCCTTAAGTCCCTGAGATACAATAAAATTTTTCCTAAGTTCGTTTTCGGAATGCCCCCCCCCCCCCAGGAGAGCAGAGCAGCTTTAAGTCTGAACACTTCTTTATGACTATCAATAATTTTCTGTTTGATGGTTGTAGTCTTGTGCATGCATCTGTTCTAACATCATAAATTTTGCCCACTGCTACAAACAAGTCTAGATTCGGGGAGATAAATGTTCATGCCAAGCGTGACACTTTTGACAAATAATATCAATTAAGTTACATCTCAAATCAAGCTGAAATAAGCAGAGTATCTTTTAATAGATAGGGTGTCTCATTTGCAAAAGTCATGAAACTGGGCAGGAATCAGCAGTATGCCATGTATATAAAATCTCACAGTGACAGCTTCACAAATGCTCCCAGGAAAAGTGATAAACTATCCTTTTTACATTTTAAATGCACCAACCATAGTCTACATTCATATATTGTATTGTCCCTGTCTGCGCACTATGTGGGCATTGCCCCCATGGGACGCATGCATCGTTAAGCAGACCGTATGGACCATAGCGCACAGCTGTTTCCGCTTCTTTTATTGGGAGGGAAGTTCTGATGTACAGGGAAACCCCGTTATAACGAGCACGGGTATAGCGAGAACCCTGCTATTACGAGGACATTTCTTGGGTCCCGATTTTTCTTATATAGACCTCTGTGCATTCTGTTTTTATGTAACGAGATCGGCTATAGCGAAATTTCTGCTATAGCGAGGCAAATTCCCAGCCCAAGAATAAAGAAAAAGAAAGGAAATTGACTCCGATATTACGAGAACTCCCTTCAGCCACGCCGCCCAGCGAGGGAAATGCAACAACAGCACAGGCAATTTTCTTCGCGCCGTTAAACGCTGATCACACACACACCGTTCAAGAATCCACACACACACACAACCACATATGCATATGTCCACATTACATGCGTGCGGTACTGCCAGAGCCATATCTCTATACGGCTCTAGGTACTGCACGCCCCCGCGCGCAACAATCAACACAGTCCCGCTCACGCACTTACATGGCAGAAGCCTCTAAACACGTGTGACACCGCGCGTGTACGACCGCGGCCACGCATGCATGCAGATAGCGTTCAATGATCATTCAATGCTAACACGCAGTCATGACGGCAGGCGCGGCCGGGTAACTGAGCCTCCCCGCTGCTTCATTTGTCGGTAAACGGAGGTGTTGGAAGTGTCATTTATTTACATTTTCAACTGTGCTATTAGATATTTTAGTGAATTTTTAGGTCATGATTTCAGTTTAGAATGCTTGCAAAGCCATTTATATTACAGTCCTAGTGGTAAATATGTTATTGTTTGTATAGTCCTATAGATGCATTTGTTTCTGTATGTTTTGATCATGTACTGATATAGCGAGCAATCGGCTATAGCGAGGAAAAAGTGTGGGTCCCGTCCCCCTCGTTATAACGGGGTTTCCCTGTACACTATCTTCTTCCATTTTCTGTTGTTTTTACAAAATTGAATTTCCGGACCTGCAAAAAGGACACCCTGTCTTAAAAGTGAAAGGATGATTTTTTTTTTTTTAGAAGCAGATTATGTGACAATTTATTTTTTTATTTTTTGTTCTCAATTTATTAATATTCTTGTTATGATTGTTTGGATATTTGATTAGATTTGAAAAAGTTACAACAATTTTATGCCTACTGTGCACATTACATATTTTCCTCAATATTGTTTGTTCTGCTTCTCAGACTAATGTATATATGCCATATATTTTGCGAGTCTAATTTTTCGTGAATCAGGACTTCTCGGCAATTTCGTGAGTGGTTAGATTCGTGATAGTGGAGTAGCACTACTAATACATGTGCTTGAGCACGTCGTATTCATAATTTCACGTGTTGTTAGATTTGCTAATAGCCCAGATTCACGAAAATGAAAACCCAGCGAATATATGGCGTATACAGTATTTACGTTCTATTGAGAGGAATTTGTTTTTAGACTGGAGATCTCCTCAACTATTCAAACAATTGATCTCTACATTTTTATTAGATTTTTACTTATTGACAAATCAAGACTATGGCATTCGTGTTAATGAGATAATTACTACAGAAATATCAGAATAGAATAATACCTACCCTTCATGTACCACACCTGCAATCCCCAGCATCTCAATGTAGACAGAGGCATCATAACTTATTTATTACTCTTTGTTACATTGGTTAGTCTTTCTGACAGGAAGTATTTTGAATATTTGACCAATTTTTCAACATTGGGTGGTTAAAAGAGTCAAAATAAGTACATGTACTGAGAGTATGATGATCAGTTTCCTTTCCAATATCAGAGAGAGAGAAAGAGAGAGAGGGAGAGGGGGGGGGGGGCAGATGGATAGGCAGACTCTGTAAGGAGAGAGAGAGAGAGAGAGAGAGAGAGAGAGAGAGAGAGAGAGAGAGAGAGAGAGAGAGAGAGAGAGAGAGAGAGAGAGAGAGAGTGATACTGTATATACTTCATACACAGAAGGGAGAGCTAGATGGATAGGGAGACTGATACTAAGGGTGAGGGAGAGAGACAGAAATATATGCTGAGCCCAAGGATGGTAGGGGGGGGGGGGGAGCGACTGCCAGGCAGATATGCACTGTGGGAAGAAAGAGAAAGAAAGAAAAGATAAAGGGAGAGACATAGACATTGGCGTGAATGAGTGAGTGAGTATGTGTGTGTGTGTGTGTGTGTGTGTGTGAGAGAGAGAGAGAGAGAGAGAAAAAAAAAGATGGGGGGGGGACTGGGTTAGAGTTCAGAGACTACAGAAGTTTATGCAGTAGATTGGGTCATCTGGGTAATGGCATTGTGCAGTAATCCCGACTTACGTCAGCATATCCACTCAAAGACAATCTTCAAATAGAAATACACTGTGTTTCATAAGCTCATGAATACATTGTTCTGCCGGCACAGTCACTAAAAAGATCAAAATTTGACCGCTCGGTGAGAAAGGCATTCAACATTTATTGAAGTAAGGACAAAGACAATCGGACTTTACAAGTGCTCAAGCTTTCAAACAGAAAGACACCAAATGTCCTTGCTATAGAAACAGACACCCCATGAAGCAATGTTTGCACACTGGACAAGAGCTTCAGAATGTTTGTAAGCAGGCTCCCTTGAGACCAAAGCTGCTAAATATCCTGATCAGAACTCTTTGGAAAGATATTCCTGATATTGTGAGATACTGTTACCGCATTCATGTCTGCATGCAATTTCTTCTGATGAGTTTTTAGAACCCTCTATTGTCAGTGCTAATAATTATTCAGCTGCTGCTGTGATCATAGTATTCAAACCCATCTATAAATACCAAGTGCCGTCTACAAAGACCACTGTCTATAAAGACCACTGCCTTCATAGACCACTGTCTACAAAGACCACTTTCAACACTGACCAATGCCCACATAGACCACTGTCTATAAAGACCACTTTCTACGCGGACCATTGCCTACATAGACCACTGTCTACAAAGACCACTTTCAACACTGACCATTGCCTACATAGACCACTGTCTACAAAGACCACTTTTTACACGGACCATTGTCTATAAAGACCACTGTCTACAAAGACCACTTTCTACATGGACGAATGCCTACATAGACCACTGTCTACAAAGACCACTTTCTACATGGACCATTGTCTATAAAGACCACTGTCTACATAGACCACTTTCTACATGGACCATTGTCTATAAAGACCACTGTCTACAAAGACCACTTTCTACATGGACGAATGCCTACATAGACCACTGTCTACAAAGACCACTTTCGACATGGACCATTGTCTATAAAGACCACTGTCTACAAAGACCACTTTCTACATGGACGAATGCCTACATAGACCACTGTCTACAAAGACCACTTTCTACATGGACCATTGTCTATAAAGACCACTGTCTACAAAGACCACTGTCTACAAAGACCACTGTCTACAAAGACCACTGTCTACAAAGACCACTGTCTACAAAGACCACTGTTTACAAAGACCACTGTCTACAAAGACCACTGTCTACTAAGACCGCTGTCTACTAAGACCGCTGTCTACAAAGACCACTGTCTACAAAGACCACTGTCTACAAAGACCACTGTCTACAAAGACCACTGTCTACAAAGACCACTGTCTACAAAGACCACTGTCTACAAAGACCACTGTTTACAAAGACCACTGTTTACAAAGACCACTGTCTACAAAGACCACTGTCTACATAGACCACTGTCTACAAAGACCACTTTCTACACGGACCACTGTCTACATAGACCACTGTCTACAAAGACCACTTTCTACATGGACCACTGTCTACAAAGACCACTGTCTACAAAGACCACTTTCTACACGGACCATTGTCTACATAGACCACTGTCTACAAAGACCACTTTCTACACGGACCATTGTCTACATAGACCACTGTCTACAAAGACCACTTTCTACACAGACCATTGTCTATAAAGACCACTTGTCTGTGAAGTACACCACTAAACTGGAATCCCTTCATAGGAGTTTGCATGCCATTGTCATTCAGAAAGACAAATCCACAAAGACAGCCTTTTGTGTTTTTTAGGGGTGGTGCATAGATAAATTTAACTCTACTCTTCCAAAGTACTAATGTAGTTAGTAAAAGAGGGGTCTGCTTTCTGCTTGGGCTAGATTTCTAAATACATATGAGTACAATTTTATAAATTTAGGTTAAAGAAGACAGACCTTTACTCCCCCACAGAAAGAAACTTGGTCAATATGTACAGTACATGTATGTAAGGTCATTCGGTCACAGACTGGTCATGTTATGATAAGAGGGGGGAGAGAGCCCTTGTATGTACTGTACTATTTGTCTATCTGTGAGAAGTGCGAGAAAGCATTTTGAGTTGATGCACAAACATGGAACAATGAGAGTTGAGTAGCTGCGAAGGATTTAAATCCTCCTCAGCATGTTCTGCGTATGGTGTTGTCTATACACTGTACATGTAGTCAGTCGAGGAGGTGGTGATCCTTGACAGTAAGGGCTGTGGACTTCTTTCATTGCGGGTACCCCTCTCTCGATCGTTCTGTACAACGAAGTTGATTTCATTCATTGACAGCAGAAATCATCAGAAAACATGTTACAGCAGATGAAAATGTAGCGACAGTAATGCCGAGAAGAATCTGGTGAGAGCACAAGATACTTATGATAAGAAGATCAACATGTTTGTTGGATGTCCGAAAGCTGCAGCTGGACTTTCTAAAGTTTGAATTCCTTCAGCTTGTCATTAGGGTTTACACTGTTGAATTCCTTGCTGATTGCTGTACTTTTATGGAAAACAGTGTACCATAGCGGACAAGCATTTTGGAGTCGCGGGCTGAACATTCATTTACCTTAATCCTGCTGAATCGCTACTTTGATAGACCAGCAACATGTGGGGTTTACTTTGCACATGACGTCAATTGAGAAGGACACAGCAAAGACCTTTTATCCACATACTCCAGCAGGGCTTGTCTCTTTGCCGTACATACAACATCCTTTTATATTTGGAAGTGTTTGTTTTCTTCTTGAAATTACACATTGCCATGCTTTTATGCTCCCACTTACATGTATTTGGCTAAATGTTTTGATTTCTTTCATGCAGTATACTGTGCACTTACTGGTACACTTTTTTGTATTTTTTTTCTTTTCCTGACTCTTTACAAACTGCTCGTTTAGCTCCTGTGGCAGAAGTGATGGAGGAAGCAGAAGACAGTGCATTGCAGCCAGAAAAACTACTCAAGGTAAGACTTAAAAACTTAACAAAAAAACTCTGTCTTATAACAAGTTGCGATTGATCTGAATCGATCACAAACCCAATCCCCTATCTCTAGTGTACAGCGATGTGATTGGTATCAATCGCAAGTCTACCGTAGCTGCAATCAATTGTAATTCTTTATGAGACAGGGCCCAGTTTCTTGTTAGCATTTCATTCACTGTAAAAATGTAGTAAAGCCTTCCATACAGGCTGTGCAATCCAGGAAAGGAATGGTAAAATGCTGTTTGTCCATAAAAGCTACATTCATACTACTAAAAGCTACATTCTGAGCCTCTATGCAAAACAGTGACAATATGAAGAATATATTTTGCTTTCCTTGGGCCACTTTTCAAGCTTAATTTCATGAATTTAGCACCCTAAACCATGTAATGCATACACCATATTCAGGAAAAGTAAGTTGTCATAGGGTTTCTTGTTAGCATTTCATTCACTGTAAAAATGTAGTAAAGCCTTCCACACAGGCTGTGCAATCCAGTTAAGGAATTGTAAAATGTTGTTTGTCCATAATGTCCATGCAAGTGATCTCACTACAACATGTACGCTCTGGTAATGCTCGCAATCTGTAATTTAGGCAAGAGTATCCAGATGCTGGTTGCAGGAAATGTCGCAATGCATGATGGGATGGCTCCTTGTGACGCCAACACTTCCGGAAAATTGGTTCTAAATGTATGCGAGGCAATGTGTGTGTTGGTATCATGGTCATGATTTGGTGGAGAGCTCTCCACTAGACCAGTCTCAAGAATGGCCCTCTTGAAAATATATATTTAAGATCTTGAAGTATGGGGCAAGTCAAGTAGATTGGCAAACCATGCCAGTACAGTCACACCTAAAGCAATCACGTTTTACACTGTACTCGACAAAAAGAGAACTTTTTAAGTGTGTGATCGAGACTGCTAGATTTGCTTTTTAAACAAATACAGTTGTGAAAGACAACTTTGGACAATGAGAATGAAGATGTTGTGGTCTCGATGAACTTTCATGAAGGTCACAGAGGAGAAAGAGATGGCACACATGTGGAAAATGTTGTACGGAGCGTCTGAACTGCCAAGTTATCAGAGTGAAAGATTAAGAATCAAGAAGAAAAGGCAGATGAAGTCCTAGTGCTGATCATGTAATTAATGTTTTGACCGTGGAAACCAAACATATGTGCAGTTTTTAACAGTTAATGTTGTTACATGTAAGTGAGTAAAAATATCACTAGCCAGTCAGCCAAACATGTTAGGTTTTCACGGTTGCACCTCGTTTTATGACACCACCTTGACTCAATCTGATAACCAGTATGTAAATGCAATATGTGAAGTACAGGTACTTAAACTTGCCTTTATTTAAAGATGAGTTGTCACCAAGCCTTCATAGTATGCTAGCATTCAGAGACAATTTATTGAATATCAAGGGACTAACCAACTCTCAGGCTTGTACATATACATTGTACGTAACCAGACTTTATCTGGTTTTCTACTATGGGAAATGTATGCCATATTTGCAAAAAGAGTGCAAGTTTATTCTTCCTTCTCAAGGTTATTTTACAGTATGTTTTGTTATGTGTTGCATGGGTGGCTGAGTTAGTTATGTAGCATTTGATCAACGAGTTAACTTTTGTTATTTTGCTTATAAGTCAATACAGATAATCTTGTTTGCACATCATTCTTTGAAAACAAGGAAAATACCAATGTGTCTGGAACATTGCATTCAGTATTTCTGTCTTGATGATGGTGTGCTTAGTGCTGTTTGGTTTCTTCTTTGGAAGTGTAGAGTCATGCAACGTGGTCAACTGCATTATAGCATTGCCACATTTTCCTCCACTTTGCACTAAATTACATTATCTGGACACTCAAGATGAGTCGATGAGGTACTGTTGCCCCAATAGACCGGTTTACTATCATATTCAAATTTTATGCATACCAGTTTAACAAAGGTTGCCCCTGACAACAGGAAAGCTTGGTTGAGGTTTGCCCAACATCTAATGTATACAAAGTGGATTCCAAGTACTGAATTACCATTGCTAGGTACAGTTTATTAGGAATAATTCGTTTCTAGGCCCCGAGGGAAGAAACATACATAAATTTGACTACATTAGTAAGCCAGTCTATTGAGCTTATGCCAATCGTCAAGAGCAGCTTTTGTCTGAAGCTGTTATGCATAAAATCAGCATACATTAAAAATGAAACATTATTGACCTTCTTGGACAACAGAAACAGAGCCATGAACAAGGGGGTCTATTTACAGTCGTATGCAAATTAGTAAAAATTTGTCGAAAGGTGAAAGGGAAACTCACAAACAAGACATAACTGTCGAGCATTGCATTATTGATAGAACAATACGCCTGTTCGTCTTTTAGAAATAACAATCATGTAGTCCTACCTACTTTACATCTAAATTGATTGATTAAGGAGCTGGCAAATGAAGCCAAGAACCCCTTTTCATCTGATTTGCTTTCCACTGTGAAAAAAACTTTTGTGTGAGGGAGTGGTGGTGGGTCCATCACTGAAGTATGCCGCGAGCGCGGGAGAGGGGAGTGCTAATCCGGATTCCTCCTATTGTGGCTCAAGAGCAGAATGGTCCAGCAATATTTACCCACCAGTCTGAATGATAACCTGAAGGAGCCTCTTCAGTGTGGTGAACACAATGATGACTTTTCCTTTCAGTGGTCCTTGTTGGACATGTCAATATGGTTTGAAAGCAGAAGTTGAAGTTATTTGTAAAAGGCTACCGTATTGGCAGTAGAAAAAAACATCAGGATTGGAGGTCCTGATGCATTTGAAGTAGTGAAGTCTCCAGGGGATGCCATCATTTAGTGTGGGGAGTCATTGCATGCACGCACATAGTCATCAGCTCTGGAGGACATATTTTTGTTAGAGGGACAGAAAGTTATTTATTTCTGCAAACCACTATCAGGCAGGAATTTTCCATCTGCATGTAGTTGGTAATGTATTATTGACATTGACCTGTATTCTGAACAGAGGTTTAGCACAAAGAGTGTACTAAACCTGGACTAACATTATGGGTGGCCAAGAAAAACAAAGTGAAACATTATTATCAATTTAATTAATATTATGTATTTTGTCTTCGGAATTGCTATGGTCTAGTGAGTTTGTCCACATAGTAATTACAACAGATAATTGAAATCGACCACTGTTGTGATTCTGTGATGAAAATCCATGATTTGGGGGTAGCATCAGATGATTTATTTAGTGCCCCATAATTTTAGTCCAGGTTTAGTACACTGTACCTCTGTTAAGAATATGGGCCATACTGTACAATAGCTCACCCTCTATGGTGGCCAAGGGCCAGTGGCCACCTGAAACTCTCGATTTGGTGGCCCAGCTGGCCACTCATAAAATGGTTTATTGCTTACAGTCTGGACAGTCTGGGCCACCTGACAACCTATTTCGCCACCTGGATCTCATGCACAAGTGGCAAGGGCAAGCTCTGCCTACACTGCAGCTCAAAGGAATTGGCATAGGGAAAGGGAAAGGGAAGAAAGGGAAGGAGCCGCAGTTTTAAAACGTATATTTTGTCCAGTTCAGCATGAAACACGATGCTTTAGCCTAAAAAGCATCGTGTTTCATGCTGCACTGGACAAAATATTAATATACTGTGGTTTAAAACTGCGGCTCCTTCCCTTTCTTCCCTTTCCCTATGCCAATTCCTTTGAGCTGGAGTGTAGGCTATAAGTTTTGGACGACTTGCCCAAACCCTCCTCCAAATCTAGCAATCACTATAATTTCGCTTCAGGTCAGTCTCCAGTTCTATTATTAGGAGGGAAGTTCTGATCAATACTGTATCTTGTTCCATTTTCCGTGGGTTTTACCAAATTTTATTTTTTGAACTCTAAAAGGGACACCGTGTCTTCGAATTATTAAAATCTTAAACTCTTCTTTTAAATTTGATGACTTGCAAGCATTACTGCATTTAGGCTGTCACTGGAAGTGAACTGGGTCCATGCATCCATCGTAAGAAGACAGAATGAAAATACTGTAGTGATTGTAGTCACAAGGAAAAAGATTGTATCTTTACTCTTCAGATTCATGGAGAAGAAGTTCAGAAATTCTGCTTCTTCTGTTGTTTGATCAACAGGGTGAGACAGGGTATCAAATCCATTCAGTGGGCTGATTGGAAACAGGAGAACCAGCCATCACATGGAGTCTATACATTTTTATTCTTGTTATTTGTAGTACATACATTTTGTTTGTCTGAAGTAAAATCAGTCAAGTATGGAGGAACATTGTCAACGTGTGAAATAGCAAGGATATCACGAAGTGTGTGCAGTACAAATTACAGTACATTGTTAAGTTCACCCATACGTGGTTAGTGACTGTGTGAAGTTATTTGATGCTAAATGTTTTTTTATTCTGAAAAACGATATGCGTGGATTTTTCTTATCCAAGGTCATTCGTTGTGCCTGGTTGAATAACAAATTCGTTTGGTGGAATATTTGCTTCTCATTTCTCCAACTTTCTTGTTAAAGGGAACAGATAGAAGTGACCTTAGAAGTACAAAATTACAGATACATTCTGCCATCATCACAGCCCTATTCTTGTTGATTTCAATGACTTCATCATTGTGATGGGAAAAATTCCAATTGCTCTAAAATCAAATGTGATTTTGACCTGCAATGATGACAGATTGGTGCTGCCATGATTATTGGTCCTGTAAACTTGAAGATGACCTCTCCCTTTTACAAACATCTGCAAACTTCATAAAAGTTTGCACATATTTAGCACGTGTCTTTGGGATACCAACTGTGAAATTTTAAGATCAGAGGTACTATAACTCCCGTAGAATAACTGAAAATCTAACTAGTCTTTACTGAGATTGGACTATTTTTGTGGTATGAAGAAAGAAAGCTTGATTAATTATCAAAGATTATTTCCTCAAAACTGAATATTACACTTTGTCGATTCCTGGGAAAGGTTATATCGCCACTCTCTCTTAAATGAAAACAAAGTCAGGGAACTTTCAGAATTAGGTTTGCAAAAGGGACGGGCAACCTTTAACCAAGTCTGATATCCCTTACCTTTAAATAAAACAACATAATTGTGTTCAAAGTTCAATCAAAAATATTATTCATCGATATGATGTATACCATCATAATGTTCAGCCATCCAAATGATTATTGGATTTTTTTCTTCAGTAATAGTCTGTGACTGTTTACATACTGTACTGTCCATGCTCGATTGATTAGAGAAATGTATTCAATACACAATTATCACAATTACACTGCAGCTCAAATGAATTGGCATAGGGAAAGCGAAAGGGAAGGAGCCGCGGTTTTAAACCACTGTATATTTTGTCCAGTTCAGCATGAAACATGATACTTTAGCCTAAAAAGCATCATGTTTCATGCTCAGCTAGACAAAATATACAGTGGTTTAAAACTGCGGCCCCTTCCCTTTCTTCCCTTTCCCTTTCCCTATGCCATTACTGTGAGCTGTAGCGTACATGTATGTATACACTTTATGTAATTTTTGTGCAATGTACATTGCATATTGTAGAAGTACTGTCCTGTAGAAAGAGGGAAGAGTTGCTTGCCTTGACACTTTGATTAGATTGTAAAGGTCAAGCCCCAAGAAACTGAACAACACAGTCATTCTGAAGCCTGGTTATTTTCATTATGCAGTATATGTACTCTATGTACATGTACACCTGGAACAATGCATATTTTGATAATCTAAAACAATATTATGTCTGTACATGAACATGCAAATAATGTTCTGAAACAAAACATGTCATTTGTGGAGAGAATCTTGTGTTTTGCTTTGTTACATGTATGCTTTTTTTTTTGTGTGTGTGTGTGTGGGGGGGGGGGGGGCTGTACTTTTCAGCCTGATGTTACGAATGGAACCCATCATACATTGTTCCATGTGCATATCATTTTTTTTTTTACATAAGTTCTCTTTTATATTTGTTTGCGTATTGAATCACCCTCACCCTTGATGTATTTTTAAATGCGAAACCTGTATTTATGAAATGCATTATGTTGTTATTTGAACACAGAAACTAGCTGAGATGGCCCAAGTACTGGAAGCAAGAGAGAGTCAGATCATCCACCTCAGTCAACAGAACGGAGAACTGCAAGAGGCTAACGGGAACCTCAAGAAGTGAGTGCTGCCAATTGTGTATGTCTTGTGCTCCTCCTCATGTAACCCCTTCCTCTTCTGGTACCCCTGTCCCCTCCCCCCCCCCCCCCCCCCCATATGTGCATGTTCACTATACCACTCACTTCATAGTCAATCTCTCTGATACTAGTACTGTACATCAAGTAAATATCAACAGTTTTAGGAATGTTTGTTGTGCTGAAATGTTCATATTTTAGACAAAGCACTTCAAGGCACATACATTTTTATATAACATGTCATATTTCCTTCTTCACTTTAGCTATTAGAGAGGTAGGGTTGAGTGAGGTACAAAGAGAGAATGTTAGAGAGAGAGAGAGAGAGAGAGAGAGAGAGAGAGAGAGAGGTGGGATGAAAGAAGTTTGCTCTCAGGATAAACATTTCAAGAGATTTTCTTGGTATTAGTGGTATTACCGCATAAAAATACCTTAAAGATGTAGTTCTGATTTGTGTCTACCGGAATTTGGGGGGCTCTTTTAACATTTTCCAAGGCTCTCTTAAGCATTTCGGGAAAGAAATCACCCCGAGCCCAGTGTATTTTTTCCTCTGATTCAAGACTTCTTTAGTCAAAATCGTCATTATCAACCTGTCTTGAAAAGCTCTTGAGTAACTCTTATGAATGTGTCCCCCCCCCCTCCAGCCAAGTTGAGAGATCCGAGGAGCTGAGGAAGACGGAAGGCCAAGACCTTGACAACCTGATGGAAGAGTTCACTCAGAGGATCAGCACCATGGAGAAGAAGCTCCAGACAGCCAACAGGGAGAGGGACACCTTCAAGAAAGACTCACAGAAGATGCAGAAAGCTCTGGAGAGCATGTAAGTCTGTTTTAACCCCCTTGGTCCCTTAGGTGATTATTTGAGTGGTAACTGATGTGGGACCATCATTGATTGGTAGTGAGAGTGTTAACCACAGATGCAGAGAGAATTGGAGATCATGCAAGTCTGCTTATAGATTGGAGTTGTAGTTATGTTATTGCATGTGTATACCATAAACCGTCAACAAGGGGTGTTTTGGACCGATGGTGGATGTGGAAATGTTGGCTGGAGACAGATTACAATTGCAGAATGTGGTGAGGACTTTTAATTTATACACAAATACCCCTTGTATCACAGTGAGTGGCAGAATAACCCCTTTGGGTATATTCTGTGAATTATTTTGGCAATAGTGTCCAGGCACTGTAATGTGTATTAAATATATTTTTGCCCTCTTTCCCCATCTTTTCTTCTTTTGGACCCCTCTGCAAAAATATTGTCTCTATGAATTAGTTGTGATAATCATATTTTGCTTTGTACCTGAATATTGATTGTTGTTTTTGTTTGCATTTTGTGGGGGAAAAATGTAATCTTGAATCTTGAATCTTGAATCTTCCTCCAGGGAGAAGAATGATGCGACAGGTAAGCTGCTTGCAGAGAAGGATGAGCAGATCAGTGAGCTGATGGTGGAGGGAGAGAAACTTTCCAAGCAACAGCTGCAGAACTCCAACATCATCAAGAAGTTAAGGGCCAAGGAGAAGGAGACTGACAAGCTACTCAAGACACAGAAGTAAGTGACTTCTACTGTAGGGGGGGGGGGGGGTTAACAATTATAATGCTCTCTTGTGTTTTATCTCGGTGTACATGGTTAGTTTGTGGTTGTTCTTGTAAACTTTTGTAAATTACCTCCTTCTGTCTGGACTGTTTCACAATCTAAACTCTCTCTCTCTCTCTCTCTGTCTCTCTTTGTCTCCCTCTCTTCTCTCTGTTTGTCTCTCTGTCTGTCTGTCTGCCTCTCTCTCCCTGTTTCTTTCTCTGTTTCTTTCTCTGTATCTTTCTCTGCCTCTTTCTCTGTCTATGTTTGTCTCTCTCCTTGTCTCGCTCTCTCTCTCTCATTTTATCCCATGCTCTTACAGTTTCTCTGTCTTTTTTTCACCATGTCTCTCTCCCCCGCTCCCCCCCTCTCTCTCTCTCTCTCTCTCTCTCTCTCTCTTTCTCTCTCTCTCTCTCTTTCTCTCTCTCTCTCTCTCTCTCTCTCTCTCTCTCTCTCTCTCTCTCTCTCTCGCATCCTTTGCCTTCCACACTCCTCAATCCTGCTCTATCCCCACTCCCTCTCTGTCTCTCTGCCCTCCTCTTATCCCCCTATCTCTTTCCTGCACCTAATCCCCTTCCATTGTCCATGCAACTCTCCCCCATTCTTCCACCTTGTCTCTCTCTCTCTCTCTCTCTCTCTCTCTCTCAGGAACCCAATCAAGGGCAAGTATTGCACATTCTACCATGTTACTTATCCATAGCATGTTGCTTCCCAATCTGCCCTTGTGTGTTTGATTTGGCAGTCCATAATACCATAGATGTGTGTATTGTTTCACTGTAATCAATACATTTTTCTGCTATATAGCACGTACCAGCTGTGCCTGAGAGCAGTGCACATATTGACAGCAATGTAAATATCACATGTGAGTGCATTCAGAACTGAACAGCTGGCAGTGGAGGTCTGTAGATATGCATGTGGTTAGCACTTCACAAAATGTAAACATGCCGAAAGGAATTCAGAATCTGCAGGGGTATAAACATACTTTATAGAATATTTTATTTCTGAATGTTTACAAAAAAATATTTATGTTGAGTACAAAAACAGGATGGTATTATGTTGGGAAACATTGAAGATAGCAATATCGTATCGATGTTGAAGAGCTTGAATGGAAAAAAATTAATTTACATGAAACATGAAGCTTCTCTGTATTGTCAATTAGTAATCATACCGTAGAGAGCATCTCCTATATGTGAAAATATATGAAATAGGAGAATACTTACAAAGAAATAAAACATTGTGCAAATTTTACCTCTATCCGCTTTAGTTTTGCCCACATAGCACACATTGTTTCACTTCTCAGTTTTGTATTCCAGACCAGCTCTTTGTGCATATTACTTGTGCCAAAATACACAAATGGCACATAAAAAGTGAAAAGAATGTGTTATAAAATAACCATTAACATTTTGAGAAATAAAGAAAGACCTTTTGTTTAAAAATCTTGAATGTGCATATTTCAAGGCAAACCTGTCTACACACACCCCAGGGAGGCAGTCTTTATAGACAGATGAAACTGCTGTGAAGGAATTCAAGTTGAATACTGTATACGCCATATATTTTGCGAGTCTAATTTTTTGTGTATGGACCTCCCGGCAATTTCACGAGTGGTTAAATTTGGATCGTCGAGTACTAGTACTAGTGGTACATATGCTCATGCATGTCGTATTAATACTTTCGCATGTTGTTAAATTCGCAATAGCACCCGACTCACAAAATTCGCAAAAATAAAAATTCTGCGAAATGTATGGTGTATACAGTAGTCTTAATAGATGATGGTCATTGTAAAGAGGTTTGACTGTATTAGATCAAATGTTTTCCCTGCAATATTTCACATGCTGCTTGATACACCTATGATAAGAAACTACTGCTAATTATTCTTATGACCTAATCACGTATGTTGTTATGATTTCTTGTTGTGCAGAGAGCAAATATGTTGTATCATTAATTATTAATTCTTCTTGTTTTCTGTCTACAGAGAGCAGTTAGACCAGGCAGAGGCAAGAGTCACCAACCTGGAAGAAGTCTTAGATGGAAAGGAAGAGGTTGAGAAGAAGCAGAAAGGTACGAAATGACTAACAAAATTAAGCATACTTTAATCAAGCAGGCGTTACGTTTGCCTTACTATTTAGGGGGGAGATCTCGATAATCGTGATTTAGTATTGTGGGTTGGTTTCTAGCAGATATAAGCCTAAAAAAGTTTTATTCAAACAGGAGCTTTTCCCATAGCTCTAGTTTCTCCTTTATTTTTTATCCCTTTTCATCTGCCTGTTCATTTTGTTTATTTCCTTGTTGTTCTTGTCTGTCCTCTTGGTTTCCCTCTTAATGTTTATGTTCTCCTCCTTCTTCATGTTGTCTTATACATTCTACTATATATGCCATATATTTAGCGAGTCTGTAATTTTTCACGAATCAGGAGTTCCCATCAATTTCACGAGTGGTTAAATTTGTGATAGTGGAGTACATGAGAAATCGGTATCGTTCATTCCTTTGTAGGAAGCAATAAATGCTATAAACTTATAAAAAAGGCTACAAGGTATTCCTATAATAATTCTAAGATCATTCGTTGTCAGGAAGTGCGCACATCCATGCATGCACAGTAGGCGCACCATCATGCATCACACACCTTGTACAGTACTGTCTACTGCATACCATGTACTAGAAGCTCATATGCGCGTGCACGTTATATTCAAGTCAGGATCAAAGTTGATAATTTTTGTGTGTTAAATTCGCGAATTGCACCCGACTAGCGAAATGTGTGAAAATATAAACCCAACAAAATATATGGCGTATTTACATGTAGTAATTCTTCTCGCTCATGTTATTCTCTTTTGTATGCATTTGATTTTATTGTTACCAGATGCCATCAAGACGCTGAATGCGGCTGTAGAGCGGCAAGAGAAGGAGATTAATAATTTGAAGGGAGAGATTGAAGACTCCAGAGAGAAGGTCCGCAGTACCCAGCATGCATTGGATGCTTCTTACAAGTAAGCACGGCGTCCATTCCTGCAAAAAGTCCATGGCAACAGTCACTAGATTCTGTCAATCTGTCACGCCATTCTTCTTTCATGCCTGAGAGTTTACATTTTTTTTATGATGAAAAGTATCATCATCTAGATTTTAGTGAAAGGGCTTTCTGGGGTAATTTCAATTTGCAAAGAAATTTTAGGCATACACCCAGTAATAAGGATAGTGTGCTCCATCCTGTAAATGAACGAAAAAAGAAAAGAAAAAGTATCATCATGTCGTGAAAACAGTCATTATGCTTGTTGGAAATCAAAACTGATCCAGAGAAAAAATTTTCACAAAAAGTGTGTTTTCTCTTTGAAACTTTGAAAATTTATTTTAAAGTTGTGTAAGAAATGTGTTCAGCAACCAGGGTAATGATGGAGATAGCTCTACAATTGTTTTAACCCATTGGAAATTGCGAATACCATGGCAACAGCTCTAATGCTTGTCACTCATTGAGTTTCCATGGTAAAAGTTACAGAGCTATATACAACATGGTCCAATATTCTATGTGACATCTATAAACCCATTCTGTCATGAGCTCGCATGAATGTGGGCTGCGTTTTTTCCGCTCAGATGCTTAGTAGCATGACTTCCATATAATCTGCTGATCGGACAATAGGCAATATGCCATGAATAAACTTCAAATACCTTATAGGACACAATTCATCCACAACCCTGCTGTAACTGCAGCTCCATTGCAAATGTTTACATCTTAACTGGACCAGGGTTCACAAACCAGAAAATTTTGGAAGTAAGCAACAGGTTAACCCTTTGGCTAGGTTTTAGTAAAAGGGCTTTCTGGGGTAATTTCAATTTACAAAGAAATTTTAGGCATGCACCCAGTGGTAAGGATAGCGTTCTCTTTCCTGTAAATGAATGAAAAGCAAGTCAGGTCAGGTTAACCCTTGGTCTGCCAGACAATGTTTAAGTATACAGGGTCCTGTAACATAAAGGTGCAAATGTGAAAGACAAATTCTGATTGGTTATTGGTCAGTGTTTTGAACAAATAGCGCATGTAACAGTGGTGATGATTGGCCATTGCCATTTAGCGATTGATTGCAAACATTTATGTGACAGGGCCCAGGTGCTATATGTATTGCTGAATGTATGTATATGTATATGTATATGTAAATCTGAATCCAAGGCACGTAGAGTGTTAACACTGGTGTTTCCCCTCCGCATCCAGGGACATTGCTGAGCTGCACCACAACATCGCTGCCAAGGAGAGCAAAGTGCAGGAGACAGCGCTGAGCGCTGAGATGAACGCCAAGGAGGAGCTGAAGATGGCCCTGGATCGATCCCAGCTGGAGGCCAGGAGGCAACACGAGGGCCTCCTCTTCCAGGTAGGTGCCCTAGGTGAACCAGGTGCCCATTAGGGGAACATTAAAGGGAAGGTTCACCCTGAAATTAAGCTTGTTTCAATAATACATTGTAGCAGACCCATGAAAGAAACAAATTAGTGAAGGTTTGATGAAAATCCATCAAAGAATAAGTTAGTTATGATCTTTTAAAGTTTTGATTTTATGACGTCACTTTCGAGGTGCTCTCCTATATGTTGTGTACAATTTTTTTTTTTTTTTTTAGAAAATGTGCATTTTCTCTAAAAGACATGCTTCCTTTTACCTGTGCATTTGATACATCATTAGAAAGACGTCTTTACACACATAACATGTATAAAAAAAAGATATTCTGTTTTCAAAAAAAGAAAATGAGCAATTCATGGAATCATTTTGTATACAACATATGTGGGAGAGCACCTCGCATGTGACGTCACAAAATTGGTTATGTAGTTGCTGCGTGGACGCCCATACCAAATCATGAGGCCAGTCGCTGGTCTTATTAAGCTGGAAGTTGTTGTAAACGGGGGGCTTATAACATAATATTTTATGGTGTTTATGGACAAATTGTTGTTCAATGTAGGTGGCCATTAAAGGAGTGTGCCTGTAGTAAATGCAACTGCAGTTATCACTGAAAACAGTTGTTTGAGGAATCAGTATAACACATAATAAACTCACCCATAATTGCCCCTCTTTCATTCAGGTCAACGACCTTCAGCTGAGCCTGAACCGAGCTGACCAGCAGAATGCGAGGAAGGAGGACGCATTCCGACAAGAGATCGCTGACCTTCAGCAGAGGTTGCAAGAGGCAGAGGCTCGCAACCAGGAGCTCAGCCAGAGTGTGACCGCAGGTGAGTGTGAACGCATTGTTGCTGCAAATCGATTTTAAAACATAGTGCAATGGAGAAGTATGGACCTAGGTGCCAGAGACTTGAGTGTGAACGCATTGTTACTGCAAATCGATTTTAAAACGTAGTGCAATGGAGAAGTATGGACCTAGGTGCCAGAGACTTGAGTGTGAACGCATTGTTACTGCAAAATTAATTTTAAAACGTAGTGCAATGGAGAAGTATGGACCTAGGTGCCAGAGACTGTACATGAAATTGCACTGCAGCAGTTTTATCTTTCTTTGTAACCTCTCCCTTTTGTGGGTTGAGTTGGCTTTTCTGAATAACTGAAGAATTTTTTTCCCCAACTTCCTAAGCTAATATTTACATTTTCCTAACTTAATTTCCAGAATTCCAATTAACATTGCATAGTGTTTGATGAATGCGGTATCTCATTTTGATTGACAGCTACCAGACCCCTGCTGAGGCAGAAAAAGGAACTGGCAGACAACCAGTCCATTTCATGATTAACCTTCTCATTACTATTGGAACAGGGATGTGAAGTAATTCAGTGTAGTTTTCATGGCTTTGTACTGAGAGGGTTAACATGGCATAGTGTTTGATGAATGTTGTATCTCATTTTGATTGACAGCTACCAGACCCCTACTGAGGCAGATAGAGAACCTGCAGACCACCTTCAACGCCCAGTCCATTTCTTGGGAGCAGGTGGAACGCAGCCTGACAGAACGCCTGGCCGAGGCACAGGCCCAGCTCGCCGCATCGGCAGAGAAGGAACGCGGG
>OZ022579.1:6848803-6853803 GCA_963669155.1 Arbacia lixula
TAACTTTGCTATCAATGGCAACTTATATGGAAACCTTGAACTTGATTGGCTGTTGAGCAATGTCACCATGGTAATTACCATTGATGGCAAAGTTACCATTAATGGTAAGTTTTATGCAACGGGGCCCTGGTAGCTGTCTGGGTACAATTCTTAGAGTGTAACATAGAGAGGGATGTCCAGTTTATTCTCAGCCCCCATGCTGCTGCCTGTCTCCGTACATAGGTTGAAATCCTGGAGAGAACCATGTCGACCAGCATGACGGGGTCCGTGTACGACAGCGTGACGTCAGGGTCAGCCGCCTCCATCATGGAGAGTCTACAGTCCCAGCTGAAGCAGAGGGAAGGGGAGATTGCCCAGCTACAGGTAGGTCAAAGCCACCCTTTCCCCCATCCTCCACCCTCCATTTCTATGCAGAGTGTGTGTCTTTTTTGCATAATTATTGCTGATTTGAACCATGAATACATGCTCTTCCCATTTGTGGCAAAGTAGGAGATGATTATTGTGACAAGGCCTTTTGTGATCAGCGATTTTGCTACAAACTTTGCCACAATGGATGCTGGGAGTTCTTACAAATATTGATGTCAAATTACCTTTATGTTTGACTGATATCATTTACAATGCCTCAGTCATTAACTTCAGAACCATACTACCCCCCTCCTTCTCTGTGTTTCTCTGTCTATCTCTGTCCCTATCTTTCTTTCTCTCTCTGTCTGTCTGTCTGTCTGTCTCTTTTTTTCTCCCCTCTCCCTCTGTGTAGCTTTGTGTATTTATGTCCCATCGTTGTCTCTCTTTCTCTCTCTCCCTCTCCTGTGTGTATCTGTCCCTATCTTTCTCTCTCTTTCTCATCTTCTCCGTCTCTCCCCCATTCACTCAGTCTCCCAGTACCTGTCTCCCTCATTTTTGTAAGACTGCATATGATATTCCAATTTCCAAATCTACCCATCCTACTGATTGTATTGTTGGTACTTACATTCTTCTAAATGCCTCTTCTCATCCCTCTGCCTCAGTCTGAGATCTTCCAGCTCGAGAGGACGAGGTCATCCATGGCTGAGGAGATCGTCAAGCTGACCAATCAGACGGACAGACTAGAAGAGGAAGTCCAGTGCGTGCCCGAGATCAGGATCCAGCTCAAGGTAAGGAGAGCGGGGCTGGGGCAAGTTTATTTAAACTAGTATGGGGCTTTATGCTTATGAGATTACACATTAGAAATCAAATGACCAGAGCAAGAGGAAATTAAATAGCAGCAGCAGTTTTTGTCAGTCAATAAAATGTTGAGTTAGTTAGCATGGAGGATTACAACTGCATGATATTAACAGAAAATGTTTTACAGACTTGTAAAAGAACAAACAAGCAGCGTGTTTCTACAGTTTCTATAGAAAAATTGTGGAAAACGGTTGATCTTTTCCGAAATAGAAAAACCATATCGCCCTTAAACCAACCTGTTTCTACTGAACAAATAATCTGATTAACTCCGATCCGCGTCGCAAATAACGCGTCTATGACCTCGCAATGCATTGTGGTATATGATATGCACTGGTCCAAAATGGCGCCTTGCAAGGAAAGTTCATTTCAGCATTTGGCTGCATTTATTTTACTTTTTTCAAACTCAAGTGTTCAATTTTTGGGCAGCGATAGCAATGGTAGGGCACAAAAAGCGTGAAGGTGTCGCATTTTTAGGTCTGTCCGAAATATGCAGTCACAGGCATGTATTTTCACACGCCAGAGAAGACGGGCTAGACTGGTAATGCTTACACACCGGTGACCCCTACTTCCGCCAGACCCGATACGCTTTTCGCTGTGTGTTTCTAAGAAAAGTTAAATGGATTAACGCGGCATTAACCACCTCTAGAAGGCGGTTATGAGAAGCCGTATTTGGTCAGATACAGTTTATCAATAAACCTCACCCCGTGTCTACAGGAAAGCTTTTTGTGGCATTCTGGATATTTAAGTGGGTAATACCGTTTAATGATTTTCTGTAGAATCACACTATATTTCATGACTCCTTCCCCTTATCTTTCATGTAAATGCCCTCTCACCAAGGTAACCTAAATAGAGTCTGTAACCATTGTTCTGATTGGCCATCTTTGCTCAGGAGCTGCAGCATCGCTACAATGCTGTGCTGCAGATGTATGGTGAGAAGGCTGAGGAGGTTGAGGAGCTCCGACTGGATCTTCAAGACGTCAAAGAGATGTACAGACAACAGGTAAGTCTTCTTAAAGGGGTACTTAATGCTAAAAAAACGTTCTCACCGTCACCTATTTTCTTCTTTGTAGCAAAGCCTTTTTTCACAGGCAAAGATTTCTGTGTACATTTTAATCTTGAATATTCATTTCTAAAAGATTTATAATTGAACGATAATTGCTATATGTTATATTGTATTTACTGATGTATCTATTCACATCTTCTATTCTGGCCATTTTCATAAAGGTTTTCAACTATCGTAACTTACCACTGATGGTAACTACCATGCCAACAGGTGCAATAATGAAAGCTCATTGGCTGTTGTCATGGTAGTTACTATTGATGGTTAGTTATGGTGATTGAAAACCTATTTGCAACATGGTCCTGGTGAAAAAATGTGTACCTGGTAAGCCAATTCACTTCACATACTGCTTTACATTTGCGCCCTGTAATCTGTCAGTGAAAGTACTTCACAAGAAAGGCCAGATACAGTGCCACCCAACATTATGTGGAAGTATTTAATTCTCTTATATTGGTGTGTCATTGTACTATCTCACAGATTGAAGACTTAATACGAGGTTCAACATAGATTGCAGGATGTGGCCAAGGAAGAATCTATGAACATTGCAGAACACCAAAGAACGAAAGGCTGCAATTTGAGAGACAAATGTCTCTTTCAGACACCAGGAGATGAAAAGTACCGAGTTCACGTCAATAACATCTCTGGAACTTCAACCCTGTCGACATTGGTGAGGAAAGCACAACCATTGTTAGCAGTTATGAGTGTGTATGACTCGCCCATCGAATGAAAGAGAAAGATTATTTTTATACTGACTGTAATTTATTGCTTTGGTATTGATCTGAAAGCCAATTATGTATGATGGCTTAGATAGATCTTTACCCCAGATGAACTGACAGTTGTATTGTGAAAGGGAATGTATTATGTAGACCTCTTCCAACAATTTCAGTTGACCCTTTGTGTGTTGATCAAAATTCTTCTCTTTGGGATTTTGTGTGTACCTTTATTTCTTGCGCAAAAATATCATCAATAGCACATAAAGCGTTCATATTTTGTTTGTAGTTCTTTAATCGGATTCTGTATCGAGTCGCCCTTGAAGATCTGATGTACCCAGAGTGAGGTTTAAAAGGGGTAAAGTGAGAGCAAAGATGGGAGAGGGAGGGGGGGGGTGGATGGATGGGTGAGTGGATAGATGGAGGGTGGAAGGGAGGGGGGGAGGGAGGAAAATGAGAATGAGAGCAAGAAATGTAGGAGAGGGGCAAACAGAAAATGAAACAGAGGGCTAGAAACCCAATTAACCAATGAAATGTACAAAGTTTAATCTCCAAATGGAGATGAGCTTTGAGATTGTATTCTCTAAAGTTAATAAACTTTATTAAAAAAAATTATATTTTGAATATCATATCACACCATGCAAAATATTCTGAGAAAAATGAGTCTAAGACATTACAACCTCATGGCCATGTTGCCAATTTGCCCCAAATAATGATTTATGTTTCACTCAAACATTCATAAGTCTCCCATTGTCTGATACTTGGGGCTCTTTTCTGATTTGTTTGCTTGTGGTGTAAAGATTTTGTTTTTGGACAGGAATTTGAAGAAATTTTTTTATCCAATATTTGTGAATTCAATGTCTAATTGCATTTCTAGGGAAACATCCAACAAAATATTGTACAAATGAGACCAAGGATATCTTTACAGGAGTCTTTAATGCAATCGGTGGGTCCAGTACTGTACTGCATTGATTCTTTTTCCAGTAGTAAAAGTATTTGTTGGTGGAACACCTACCATAGTGATCACATATTGGTCTTTTTATCAGTGTCAAAGTCAATATTAAAAGCAATTATCTCATTTTCCAATTGGAATATTTCATATGTTTATTTAACTTCTCGATGTGGTATATGTTATGAAAGAAAAGAAATCTGTGGCTTTTTTCGTTCTTCTTTTCTTAAATTATGTACATAAATATTTGTATATGAGAGACTGTAAATTTGATTATCAAGTATGTTGCTGATTACACATTTTGTATTTATTTTTTATTTCAAAACATTTGAATTTTAGTATGATGAGAGTAATTATGTTCAGTGCATTCACAGAGTGATATATATCAATTATTAGATTTTCTGAATCAGAATGTAAATTGAGTGATATGAGATGGATCTGCTACATGTACTTACCATTAGGAGTAAGGACACCGATACAACGGTAAGCACTATGATACATATTAACGGACAGAGGTTGTCTTGTTTTTATTGTGAGTCAAAAAGAAATAGAGAGAGAGAGCGTAATACAGATAAATAAATAGTGAGAGAGAGAGAGAGAGAGAGAGAGAGAGAGAGAGAGAGAGAGAGAGAGAGTGAGTGAGAGAGAGAGAGAGAGAGAGAGAGCGAGAGAGAGAGTAATAGATATTGAGAGAGAAAGAAGTGGAGGGGTTGGGCGGTAGACAGCGCCGAAGTAAAAACTACAGTATATCTTGATTTCATGGGTTATTTTCAAATCGAAAATGTTCAAAATGGTGTGTCTTTTTTTTAGTTCACGGCAACTATTTGTCAGGTCAGCCATATGATATTATGTCAGTCATTATGCTTTATTCCTGTTTACAAAATATGAGCTGAACTTGATTCTCTTGTGAAACATGGCACCTTGATTCTAAATCCTACTCCTTGTTAGACTGATGAGAGTCGTCTGGAATAATTGTCATGAACCGATGTAAACCCTTCATTCTGTCACATTTCTTTTGTCCACGAAGCATTAAACTGTACTGATACATGCATTAGGCTGTGAAGGTGCCCAGGGTACA